>BQKN01067199.1:892979-912850 GCA_022839385.1 Asparagus kiusianus
ATATATAGATTAATTGACTAACCTTAGTTGGTTAGTTCATAATCTCGAGGTAGTAAATAACTTTTCTACCCTTCGACAACCAAGTAACCAACCCATCTAAACCCACCTCCAACCCTCTCTCTCCATCTCCACGGGAAGAAAAGGGAAGTTTTTGGTTTGGGTACAGTTCAAGATGTTTAAGAACAAATCGGTTATGGATTTGGGCAAGGGTGTATGTATGACCATGGTTGATTAAGTTTAGGTAGCGGAATACAACTGATAATTTAACTTAAAATATTAAAATCAATGGCTCCATACTTGAGACAATGACTAACTGGAAGACTAATCTTCTTAACAAAAATGCCGAAATTATTTAGTGCATTTCAACTATATCTCAAACAATCAAGCAATCCAAAATATTTAAATAATGCTAAATTCTTAGTTAATTTTCCAAGGGCACATGTTTAAGCTGCAAGAACAAAATGAATTATTTTCAATTATGTCCATTCTGCTAATTCTTTAGTTGCCAGATCTAATCCATCAAGATATCGTGCATCAACAATTGAATCAATAAATTAATTTCTCACTACACCAAACTGGATCATCTAAAATCAAGATCAAGGAACCAGGAATCTAATAGACATTAATCTGAGAAAAATTTGCTCACCTGAGGAATCGAGAGAAATAGATGGGCGGAGATTCCAAAGCGAGATGAGAAATTGGTAGCGTGCCCTAGTCACCGAGATGGCCGCCTTCCCTCTGTGCAGAGAAAATGGGGGAGAAAGTGGCGACTATTTATTGGGCGAGAGCCAGAGGTCAGGGATGATATGGAGTGCGAAAGGGAATTACGAAATTAGCCTTTTCGCGGAAATAGGAAGCTGTGGGTTTCTTGTGTTACGGAGTGGTGCGTGATTTGAGGATTAGAGTGAGGGTATTTTGGGTATAATCTGTTTTTCGAAGTTGGGGATTCGGTTTTATGCGACCTTTGAGCAAGCAATGGGGCCGGCGAGGGATGGTGACGTCAGATACTCACGAGGGCGACGCCCATGGCCCCACTCCCCGCTAGAAGTTGATGTCCGCTGACACAGGATGGGACCCACATACCGGGTAGGTGGGGCCTGATGGTAGCCGATGTGAACGTGATACATCGCGGTGATATGGCGTACATGTATAATATAGACTTGTGATTTGTGAAAGTGATTTATTAGAGATTTATAATATAGAAAGAGTTTTAGTTTTTAACTAAACTTTTCTTCTAATGTTTGTTGTTTCTCCAGTCCCCCCAACCCAAGAAAAATATGCCAATTATATAGAAATCATATTTCAATTCAATTTATATATATAACATGTTTGAAGTAGGTTTTTGTTTCAATTACCACGCATTTCAGTCAAACTTTTACTAAAAAACCTCAAAAAAAGCTTAAAAAGTTTAAGTTCAAAGTGCGTGAGTTGTAACCTAATGAGATAAGTATTTTGAATGTGAGTTTTTAAAAGTAATTTTAAGTTTTTAGTGAGAATTTTGACTAAGAGATGATCAGTTGTAGCAAGAACTCACTTTAAAAATAATTTATGCATAAATTAAAATTAAAAGTAGGTTTCTATGTAATTGTCACATTTTAAGGTGGTTTTCTGGGGAGGGTGGGGCCCTTTAGCAATTATAAAAATCATATCATATCATACTCCCTTTAAAAGCACGAGTTTGGGAAAATCTTTCGGTAGACAAAAATATCCATTAAGTAAGAGTAAGTTGATAAAATGATGGATTCTTATTGGATATACATAGTATGAAAATAGGGATATAGTTTAAATTGAAATGTAAATCTGAATGAAATTATTAAATGTCAACTTTACAAATGTATACAAGATGAAGGGCGTATATGTAAAAACCAAACAAATCAACGAGACAAATAATGTCTACCCCAAATGTCGAACTTAAGAACAACATAGACTTACAAATGTACATAATATGGATGAGATATTTACAAAATCCACCAAACAAATTAAAGAGACAATAGTCGTTCTCAAAGTTATAAGAAAGAAAAATTAAAATAAATGGTTGCGATCACAGGATAGAACATGTGACAATCTCTCAACAACTAAACTTTAAGTAGTTCATGGTACTGCATAACTGGTTTTAAAGTTTAATTATACTATTATTATTTAAATAGAACTCTATTTACAATTGTTATTCTCTCACATGCAACATCACATGCAAATATATATAAGCCAAGAAATTACAATAATTTTCATAGCACTTTCATCTCCTTCTATAGATATGTGCCTTTGTTATTTTCTTTTTATTAGATTAGATTAAATTATTTTAAAGTAATTAATTATATCGCGTATTTCATCTTTTTCATATTAAGAAATAACAATAATTTTCACAACATGTTCATCTATTTTCTTCTTATTAGATTAGATTAGATTATTTTAAAGTAATTAATTATATCATATGTTTGATCTTTTTTATATCAGAAATTGTAATAATTTTCATAATACTTTCATCTCCTTCAATAGTTATGTACCTTTATTATTATTATTTTATTAGATTAGATTATTAGATTAGATTGTTTAAAACTTATGAATTATAAAATTGTAATAATTTTTACATCATTTTTATCTATTTTCTTTTTATTAGATTAGATCAGATTATTTTTAAGTAATTAATTATATTGTATATTTGATCTTTTTTTAGATCACAAAGTTTAATTATACTTTTATTATTTAAATAGATACTATTTGTATAAAAGTCATAGAGAATCTCACACATATTTTAGCTAGATCTCAATGCCAATAATACTTACATATTAGTGTTGGTTAAAATAAATTCCATGCATGGGCTTAACTTATATGATCCTACTTTAACCGGATTAGATGATTTTTTTTCATCCAAACTCTTCCACAAAATCCAAAAGAGAATAACAATGTTATAGCTATATATATCCACATGACTACATATATCTTGAAAATGAACAAAGAAAACCATACAAACAAAAACCATATTAATTACCCCCACACACTCACTATTTTCAAAACCACACTTCTCCATCTCCATCTATAATATATCCACATACCCAAATTAAGCTGTTGGAGTTTCCCCCTCACTAACTACATCATTGATCAGTCCTCTTTTTTTCTTTTTTACCTAAATTGTATAGCATTTATTATGTTGAGGACTCACCTGTGTCCTCTGCCTGCCTTGAACATCCAATAAAAAATAATATATTATACATTGTGGTTAGTTAATAATAAGATCTTATCATTATAAACAAATTAAGTAAAGATTAATAATTCTTAAGAATATACCGCATTCTCCTAGCTTTTACTACAAACTTGTTAGTTGTTTATTCCTGACCCCAAGAGATTTTTAAAATTAATCTTGAGAGTTGCTTGCATTAAAAAAATTTCGTTAGAGGGCCCATGCAGTCTGTTTTATAGTTTAAAATTGTCAACATATTTTATCTATGATGCATATCAATTATGAGTAATAATATAATTTGATTGATCTAAGTATATTCTAATATATTTCTGGACTATTGTCTTGTCTTTTGCTCTTTATTATATACCAATCTGATATCACAATTGATATAGACGATGAATACAATATTGTAGAATTCCTCAAGAAAAAGATAAAAGGTGGAGAATGATTGATCTCATCTCAATTAAATATAAAAAAGAAGGAACAAAGGATAATATTTTTTTTTGAATATTTTATAGTAAAGCTTAATTTTTGAGTAAAATTAGGAGTCTTCAGAAGGGATTTTTATGCAAAATTTTTAATATGCTTATGTGAATGATTTTATCATATAAAAGTATACATGAATTACCAGTAATATTTAGTATTTATTTTTTATTTTAAGTCTATCAATAATTAATATGTCTTACAATATTGTGAAAAG
The DNA here is from genome assembly GCA_022839385.1 of Asparagus kiusianus. NCBI lineage: Eukaryota > Viridiplantae > Streptophyta > Magnoliopsida > Asparagales > Asparagaceae > Asparagus > Asparagus kiusianus. The sequence continues at coordinate 896,858 of BQKN01067199.1, forward strand.
TATGTACTCTGTGCGGAGCTTATACAAACCATCTTAATATTAAATATTTGGTTATATTTTATTAACACACACTTAACACTATATTTAATGACTAAGATAAACAAATTGGAGATCGATGATTTGATCCGATAAACAAATATGTTACATGAAGTTTGATATATACAAATTTAAAAAAAATAATGTTGTGCATGAAAGTATATAAAAGTATATTGATCTTAGTTTTACACATAAATCTATTTCATAAGATTTTAAAAAATTTATAAATAAAATTTATGGCAAATGTAATAATCCATGTTTAAAGATTAACTCAAGATGAATCTGACTTATTTTATAGCAAGAAAATAAACAAAAAAATAATTTTTTTAATATTTTAACTATGTGCATCGCACGTACATAAAAACTAGTTGTTAAAAAGTACCCAAGATTACAAATACAGTGTCTATGAGTATTATTTTCAAAAAAAAAATATTTTTAGGCTATTTTATATGTCTACATTAGATCCATTTTTCACGAGCTCTCCAACCATTTACACGTGGAAGGTAGCTCTGACATCAAGCACTTCAGAGATAATATTTATATTCTGATCAACAACGAAACATGTTTATCATGTTTATTTATGATTTAAACTCCATATCTCGTGTTACACGCCACAAAGTCTACAAAATGGAATAATAATAATAATAATAATAATAATAGGTTTCCATGAAGCTGATAATTAGCAAGAGTGGGCTGCAACAGAAACTTTCAATTTAAGAGTCTTACGCCATTGACCTCGACACAATTTGTTTTTTTTTTACAACAACGAAGCAAATAGTTGAATTATTCATGGCCGGTATCTACACTATTAAAATTTTAATATTCAGTGTCAACTTAACGTTATTACATCTACATACACGTTATGACTATTCAGACATACGAATGATCATAATTGTCTTTAACAACTCTAGTTGCTCTTTAAAAGACACAACTCAACACTTGAGAACCTATACTTCTATATCTATACTATTTATCAAAGAGAATACCCATGTTAAAACTTTTAATTTTTTTTTGTACCATTTTAATTTTTTATAACTCACAATTATATCATTATTTATAAAATTAACAAGGGAAAAATGTTTCAAGGCCCCAAAAAAAAAAAAGATGTGGCTCACCCCCCTCATTTTTTTCCCTTACTCTTTAACCCTTAAAATCCCAAAAAATATGTTCAGCCCCCTTTTAACACTCTCCAATGAATACATCCTAAAATATTCTAAAAATACCCTTCTTTATCTTTTTCTCTGTGGTTTTCTCCTCGTCCCCCACTCCTCCTCTCAATCTCCCCCCTCTCAATCTCCTCTCAATCTCCTCCCCCTCCCCATCCTCTCAATCTCCTCCCCCTCCTCTCAATCTCCTCTCAATTTCCTCCCCCTCCCCCTCCTCCTCCTCTCAATCTCACCTCGTCTCCCTCCCTCTCCTAGTGGTGGTCCTCCACCGGCGCCCTCTACTTTGATCAGACTCTCCAATGTCAACTGCTCCTTCGCCATCCCCCTCTCAATCGTCGGCCAACGCTCCACCATCGTCTCCTACTCAGGGCTGCCCTCTATTTGTGACCTCGTTGTTACTGCGTCAGGTAGAGGATTGAAAGAATTTATTTTGAAATGTTGTGGTTGGATTAAATATACGAGTTTTGTTGGGAAAAGTGTGTTTGAGTGTATGATCAGAGGATTGAGCTTGGTGGGTATGGTTGATGATGCAGAGAAGGTGCTTCATAAAATGGGTCACTTGGGGTTTAAGTCATCGGGGTTTGAGTATAGAGTGGTGATTCAATGGTATGGACGGTTAGGATCGTTTAAGGAGATGAGGAGGGTGATGGGGAGAATGGGTGATGCTGAAATTGGAATTGATACGATTTGTCCGGATTTGGTGCTCTCTTGTTATGGTGAATAATGAGGAGGCTTTGCCGGTTAAGGAATTGGCTGACACGCCAGTCTTACTTGAGAAATTAACGTGGTCTGGTTCAGAAGGAAGAAGATATTAATTTTTATAATATGACTGTTTGTACTCTTTATTTTTGTGTAGTTTCTCCAGAATTTCTTGTAACGTGTCATGTTTCATTGTTCAGTTGATTATATTATGTGTTCTTGTTGTTTAGTTGTACTTAGATCAAATTTTAATAAAATGTATTGTGTCTATTTAGTGATCAATTTTGGTATAATTTATTTTTATTATATGTAAAATGTATTGTGGTTGTCATGTGAATATGTGTTCATTCAAATAGAACTTGATATGCATAAAAACTGAAGATTATGTAAGATCTGAAATAGATACACTAGAACACTAGAGGGGGTGAATAGTGTTCTTTTAGAATTTATGCAAAGTAGATTATAAATTGCAAAGAAAGAATGACAATCTCAGAAAATGAACATCATAAACACAAGTATGTATACTGGTTCCACCTCCCCGGTGTACATCCAGTCCCCAAGCAAATCCCGCTTGAGAGTTTCCACTATGATTTTGAATAAACTTACAAAATCAAAAGCAAACCTGACCAATTTGCAAGACCATGCAAATTGCAAACCTAATTGACAAGACCATGCCAATTGTAAACCGACCTCTAGACCAAGAGATCAACCCCTCTCATAAACTAAGAGAACCTTTCTTTGAAGCAATGTACAATTCCAATCCTATAAGCCTTGATGTGGATGTGAACGTATAACAGTGGCTTATCAATCTTTTTAACTCTCTGAATATTGCCTAAACAAGCTCTAAGAATGATAGGAATAAAGGCAATATCAGAAACTCTCTTTTATAGAAAAACAGATTGAAAAACTGAAAGTTTATAGAGTTAATTTGCACAATATGTGAATCTTATAAGTGCAAAACTTGATACTTATTTTCTGATGTTTAAACCTATTTATAGCCTCTGAAATGACATAATTTTAAACCCAATTAACGTCCACAAAACGGCTATAAACAGTCACTTATTTAAAACCTAAAATCTGAAAAACGGCATCTGTAGTCGACTACAAGTCATAGTAGTTGACTACACTGAGTCTAAACAGACTCTGTGAAGTCAGAAAATTGCTTAGTAGTCGACTACAAGGCACAATAGTCGATTACACTGTAAACTCACAGATTCTGGAAATTTATCTTTAGTATTTTGACCGTAACTTTCTCATCCGATATCGGATTGAGGTGATTTAAGATTTGTTAGAAAGCTCTTGAAGAGACCTACAACTTTGATCTTTTGAGTTTTTCTAGATTCTAATTTATAATGGGTATAAATGACATATTTTTACTCACTCAATATTTATAAACTCTAATGGTTAACATAGGGGATTTTTATTGTTAACCAACATACTAAGCATGTGTTAGTATGTTCTAACACTATGTGTGTGCATGTGTATGAGTGATCAAGGCTTGTACAAATTTCTAAGCAAAGAAAATATAAAATTACATTTTGACAATAAAGTATATCTTCTTATTTGCTTCATTTTGCCTTGAACTCATCTATGTCTTGAGTATCTCTTTGAATATAATTGTTGATATAGCTTTGATACTACAAAATAAATATTAGCACATAATACACACAACATATAATATTTGTTATTATCAAAATAAACTAATCTTGGGGTCAAGATTCCTAACAGATTATATATAAATTATGTGTATCAAAACATGAATATTATGGTACATATTATGTACATAACCTTGAGGTTATTGTGTACATAATATATACATATTATGTACAAAATATATACAGATTGTGTACCAAATAATAGTTATATGTTGACTTTTAACTGAATGTGTTAACTTTCCTCCTAGTATGTTAACTTTTCATATTATTTGTTAACTTTCATCATAATATGTTAACATTCACTATTATATGTTAACTTTTATCATAATATGTTAACATTCACTATTACATGTTAACTTTCACCATAATATTCACTATTACATGTTAACTTTCACCATAATATGTTAACTTTCTTCAGAACATGTTAACTTTCAACTAAACATGTTAACGTTCATCATAATATGTTAATTTGTTAGATGTATATGTTAACTTGTCAGATATACATGTTAATTTATTCATCTATAACATTTTTGAGGACTTTTCTTAAAGGTCTGAAACAAATCTCAAATGGAGAGACAATAGAAGGAAATTGCTATGATTAATCTACATTTTGAAGAACTTAAATGATTTTTTCCCTTGCTTTTCCTCTTCATAGATTGATACCAAAGCAGGAGTGGTGTGTAATGATTAGAGAGACTTAATTTAAAAGTTATTGTCTGCACTAAAAATGTGGCTTAAAGCCCTTTATTTTTTCACGATGTGCTTACTCAGATGAACATGTTTTATTTCAACTATACACGTTGACTTTTAAATTATATAGACTTTAAAGTGAACATGTTAATTGTCAGCTGTATGTGTTAACTTTCATCTGCATATATTAACTTTATTATGAATATGTTATATTTTAGCTCTCCACGCTAACTATCAGTTGAGTATGTTAACTTTCATAATAATATGATGAAAGTTAACATGTTTAGCTGAGAGTTAACATGTTACAAAGAAAATTTATATATTATGGTGAAAGTTAATATGTAATATTGAATGTTAACATATTATGATAAAAGTTAACATGTTCAGCTAAAAGTTAACATGTTACGAAGAAAGTTAACATATTATGGTAAAAATTAACATGTTACGAAGAAAGTTAACATGTTTAGCTGAAAAGTTAACATGTTATAAGGAGAGTTAACATGTTATGTATCGCAACTTAAAGATTATGTACATAATCTGTATATATTATGTACACAATAACCATAGGATTATGTACATATTATGTACCATAATATTCATGTTTTGATACACATAATTTATATATAATCTTCAGTTTATTATGCACATCAAGTTCTATTTGAATGAACTTGTACATATTCACATGACAGCCAAAATACATTTCACAAACAATCGCAATAATCAATTGATCACTAAATAGACAGAATATATTTTATTAAATTTTGATCTAAGTACAACCAAACCACAAGAACGCATAGTATAATCAACTGAATAATAAAACATGATACATTACAAGCAATTCTGAAGAAACTACACAAGTATAAAGGGTACACATAGTATAACTAACTGAGCAATGAAACATGACACGTTACAAGCAATTCTGGAGAAACTACACAAGAATAAAGAGTACAATCAGTCACATTATAAAATTTAACATATACTTCATCTTTTCTTCTGCAAGCTCACCCATCAAATTCATTTTTTCTCCTCATTTTCACAACCTCATCCAAGCAATAACAAGCTTCATGTTCTTGTTTCTTCAACTTAAATTCTTGTTCTTCTATCATAAATGAAAATAATTAAGTTTCCACACTATACACGGGGTTGTCAAAATCTACAACCATCATTCTGAAATTATTCACAAAAACAAAATCAAAATCAAGTTAAATCATGAATCATAAATCACAGCTACTTGAGGAAAAATAATAATAAATTCAATATTACTTACATGAGGATTTTCATTAGTCATAAAAGTGTAATACTCACACTCTAAACCTCATGAACAAAACTCGACTCGAAGCCCCCCTCCTCCCCCCAACTACCGGATAGAGGCTATCAGCTTTTTACAAATTTCACACCTGGAAATATTTCCGATAGCTTAATCTGATACTTCTCTGTATCTCCAACAATATCCACATACACCTTGTTAAAAACTTATGACACTTCTTGGATAAAGTGCATATGTGTTCTATGCTACTAAAAATTGACAAGATATATGCTTAAGACACTTCTTGGATGAAAAAAAACCTTTCTCATGGCTAATGAAAGTATCGAAGCATTATTAAGTTAGCTAAGGGGTGAGACTTTATGTATGTATGTCGAAGAACATACTATTAAGTATTTTATAAGCAACTACTTGAAGAAATGGATTTGAACGATATCATACATTACATGGTTATCTTGCTAAATATTAAAAAACCTAAGTTACCCAAATGGATAGGTACCATTGTTCACTGAATGTTGTATCAAATCTCCAACTAAAGCATCTAGTTATCAGCATCGTCTATGCTAAGAAAAGAGATAACGGTTCTTCATATCACCTGATCAAATCTTCTTTATGGGTTACCTAGGTTATAAGAGAGCAAAATATTCCTAACTACACGCATTCAAATGCAAGGATTAGGCTCAATGCTAAGGAGAAGTGGGATTTCAACTACTTAAATATGGGCATTTGCAAGTAACAACACCCATTCAAATGCAAGTTTATAGATTCTAACAACGAAAAAACTCGGATCAGACGGTACTTCAAACATGAAGTCCTCATTTGAGATAACTTCAAGGAGTTAAGGGGAATTTGCAAGTAACAACACCAATTTCAAATCATAATGTTAGACTAACTTATTAAGTTCTCCAATATTCATAGAAACACATAGCATGCATGAGAAATATAATTATTATTCGACTCAAATAATTATCATTTTAATAATAAAAATTTAATATTTAGAGGTGAACAAATTAACCAAAAAGACAACCAATTTAGGACAAAGGATAAGGTGTTAATAAAGTTATCACAGTAATTAAAAGTTCCAATATGTCAACAAAAACCCCAATTCCGACAAAGACCCGGATGCTCAAATTAATCAAAAAATTTAAAGAAAATTGGGGGAAATTACCTCCTCAGGCGAACACCGCTCGATCCAAACAGGGCACTACGACCTGACGCCACTGACTAAATAAACAACACCTAATCGAGGGCAGGTTGAAGGATCTTTATCAGCGAGCGACCTATGAACCGATAGCGAAATAGCAAACAGAATCGAGAGTGAGCGGAGACAAAAAGCCATCAAAGATTCAAAATGAGGAAATATTTCACACCTTTAAGAAAAGTCCTCTCTTTCCATGAGATCAGAGCAAACCCTAGAATTTTCCGCTAAGAGCGTGAAGATGTCGACTCAAAGCCCCCTCCCCCTCCTCCTCCCCCTCCTCCTCAAGCTCGTCCCTCTGTTTGCCAGCAGCTTGGAGGAGGAGATGATGGTGGGACTTGAGAGTGAGAAGAGAGGAAAGAGAGAGAGGAAGCTGAAAGTTTTTGGGTAAATGGTAGAGGGTAGTTTTTGGTTTTGAAAAAAATATTCTCACTGTGCTGTGTTGGAAATGTAATTAGGGCTGAAACACATGTATTTTTTGTGTTCGGGGCTTTGTAACACAAAAAAAACGGGGGGTGTTGTCACAACAGATTTTTTATTTTGGGGCCTTGAAATATTTTTCCTAATTAACAATCCATAACCTCTCATTAACTATGCATCTCTTCATTTTCTCAAAATATTTGTTCATTCACTACAATATATTAATAATTGATAACGTTTAAAATTCATAAATATATATAGTTTTCTATAAAGAATTATTAACTATCTAAAGTAGTAAAATTAATTAATTAATTATTACACATAATTATAATTATTAATAATAGTAAAAATAAGGATTGATTTTTTTATGTTGTAAAATTTTGGAAGTTATAAATTAAAAATACTTTTATTTAGGAAAATTCCTCTATATAAAAACATAGGATCCTTGAAATTTATGAGACATAGACTTTTCTCTCAATTTCCCCAAAAATATTTGGTCATTCACTAAAATATATTAATAGTTTATAATGATAATAAAGTTTATAGATATATTATAATTTATTATAAATAGTTATCAATTGTAATGAAATAGTAAAACTATTTATTTAATAAATTATTATCCATAATTATAATTAAAATATATCTATATTTATACTACATATAAACGAGAATTGCCTTGTCATAACTTTTGATTTCTATTTTTATCCTTTTAGGTTTGATAATTCTCAAATATGCCATTGGTTGTAATTAATCATTCACTAATCATATATAACCTCATATTAATTATACATTTCCTAACTTTTTTGAAACCTTTGCTCACACTATTAATTTATTATTTAAGTATGTTATTTCATTGAAAATTTAAAATTTATCACTAATTTATCTTCACATGATATTTAAATTTCTAGAAAAATTAAAAATAAAAAAGTTCATTAGGCTTATACTTTATGCCTTGGAGTTTCATCTCTTATGGAGGGCTACCTATTACCTTTCTTCTTATTAGCCTTTTAAAAGTATGATAATAGTATGAAGAATAATTTGTATTTATTGTAATTGTAATGATATTAATAGTATAATGATATTAATAGTGTTTTATAAATTAATAAATTATACTATAATTTATTACTTAAACAATTTAGTAAATTATTTACTAATAGTATAATAAACTAGTTATTAAAATAAAATATAGTTACTAATAGTGTTATAAGTATGCTATGTATAATATTATTATATTTAAAAGAGCAGAAATTATTTAATATATGATAATTATTTTAATAAATTATGAATAAATTATAATAATTAACCATATAGTTTTTTATACGTAGTTCTATCATGTAACTTATTCATGTAAACAAAATTGTAATTGTTCATAATTTATATAACTATGCAAGTTATTTTTTATTTTGCAACCAACAAAATAAATGAAAATATAAAACAAAATAAGTATGCTCTCATGCAAATGTGCACTATACCAATATTTTAAATGTTGGATATCGGGTTCATGTCGGATGGCTGAAATCCATGTCGGATAGCGAAAATCGGGGATATATCGGGAGACATTGACTAAATATTGGATTGCCATATCGGGTAGTGCGCATATGTATAATATCATGTCCTAAATGTAATCTAAGCATTCATAAATTCAATATAAGCATACTTTATAAATTCTATAGACTAAACATATAAAAAAGTAAATAATAAATTCTTTCTATCGGGTTCATAAGTAACTCTTAAACATGAGAACGGGTCAAACGGGTTTGGGTATTTATCACTAAATCAAAACCCGATAATAAAAAACAGATCTTAAAAAAGTACCATATCAGTCGAATTTTCAAAGCTAAAAAATAGGTCGATATGCCCGACATGACCCTGATATTTCCAATTTGGCCCTGAAAACCGACACGAGTTGAAAACGTTCATGTCGTGTCGGTCAAGCCCTCAAATCGATATGTCGGCCGACATGTCGGACATGTCAGGTGACATTTAAAACCTTGCACTATACTATAAATTAGGGATTGATTCTTTATATTGTAAGAAATATTACCTTGTTTGACGTTATAATATCATCTTAGTAATAAAAATTAACATTATAAATTAAAAAAAAATATTTAGGAAAATTGTTGTATATAAAAATATTAGATCCTTGAAATTTATAAGGCATGCACTTTTTGTTGGAAAGTAAATGTCTCATAAATTTCAAGGATCTAATATTTTTATATAAAGTATTTTTCCTAAAATACAAGTATTTTCAATTTACAACATCTAGTTTTCTTATTACTAAGCCGATGTTAGTCATCGAACAAGATAATAATCTTTACAACATAAAATCATATAATATTAAGAATTATTGCCATTGTTTAATTAATGTTGTAGTAAAATATCTTGATGCAGCATAAATATGTACCAGAAAGGTTGAAAGTGCACAACCGTGTCAAGTTGTAGAATAAAGATATCGATCCCACGAGGAAGGTGTTTTTGTAGTAGAAAATATAAAATCGGTTCTTATGTTGTGTGCGTGACAAATAGGAGTGATGAGTGAATATGATTGTGGAGAGATAATGAGAGTGATAGTGTGTAGATCAATGTGTTTGAGAATAAATGTGATCAATAAGGCAAGAAAGAAAAATGAATAAAATTAAGAAACAAATCAAAAATAAAATTCAAGAATAAAAGAAAATGCAAGAAATTAAAGATGGTGAATTCAATTATAGATATGGGTAATCTAAAAGTGAACGCACTTCTTAGAAAATGGTGATTCCCTAGAAGGTTCTAGCCTAAAGGCGAATTAAACAAAATAAAAATAAACAAAAAGAAAAACTAAATCCAAGAGGGTTCTAGCCTCAAGGTGAATAGTGCAAGAAATTAAAATCTAATTACAAAATAAATTGTAAAATCTAAACTACAAAATAAATCACAAGAATTAAATGTAAGAAAATAAATCTACTCTATAAGCATGAAATAAATCTAAGACAAGAGGGTTCTAGCCTCTTGCCTATTTAACAAGAAAATAAAATCTAACTACAAGCATAGAAATAAATTTAAACTATAAGCAATAAAAAAGAAATAAAAGAGAAATACAAACCTTCAAATAATTCTTCATCTTCATCATCCAACAAAGAGAAGAAGAGAAATATTTAAAGTGATGAAAAATTATTTTATTAATTGTAACAAAAGTTACAAATTTGGAAGGCCTTCTCAATTAAAAGTAGCAATCCTCTTCAAAAGGTGTTATAAAAATTTTCACACATCTAACCCCTCACTCTCTACCCCTATTTATAGTAAACATTAGTGAATGAGAACCATTGGATTGAAACCTTATCCAAAAACATCAAAAATTAGCCTTAGATTCGTAACTAACTGCCTAGGGTATCGATGCCTGCATCGATGCGGGTATCGATGCCTACATCGATGCGGGCATCGATGCAGGCATCTTCTCCTGTGTGCTGTCCGCAGATCCTCTTGTATTTGGCTTTTGGGTTTGGGTCTTTGGTTTTAGCTTGGACATTTAGGCTTGGACATTTAGGCTTTGACATTTGGGCTTTGGCATTTTCTCTTGATTTTTCCATTGGGCTTTGATTTATTTCTTCATTAAATATTTGAAAGAATTCCTTTGGCTTCATGTGCTTCATTTTTTTCATTAAATCAATGACTTTTTGTTGAGAGATTGGAGTTTGAGATTTATTCTTCATTAACCTGCAATTAAAGATAAGAATAATTATTAGTAGCATATTTATTCATATAAAATAGATAATGAGGGTATAAAATTACAATAAAATATGATTATCAAATACCACCACACCTAAACTTTTGCTAGTCCTCTAGCAAAGAAAATGAAATAAAACCTAACTCACTTTCGTAAGAATCGCGGTTGTATTTAGCGCATACAACAAGCATTTAAACCCCTAAGTTACCCTAGTGGACGAGTTGTAGTCTCGTGGGGGTTTGCAGTGAATATACCCATAAAATTCGGTCAACTTGCCACATTGAAGAAGTTAGTAAATAACTAAATTTACTTGATAATTGAAGCTAGTTATTACTCAAGAAAACAATTTTATATATAACTCTAAGGTATATTTCCTAGAAAATCTTCTCATTATAGCAATACAAAACCAAGCCAAACTTAGAAATTTAATTTAAAAGTTTTGAAAAGAACATGCTAACTCTTTGTTTGAAAAGAACATGCTACTTTAACAGGCTTTCTAAGTGACCATTTAACGAGTTTTGGGCCAATGGATCCCAACCTAATTGGGCTTAGGTCATTAAGTATGGAAATACTCATTGGGCTTAATTACTCGATCAGCTTAGGCTTTATAAGATAAAATCACCTTGAATTTAAGAGTTTTTTTTTGCGCCCATTTTTCACACTCTTCTTTTTGCAATATTCTTTTTATGTATATGTGTTTATATTCTGAAAAAATATGTAAATCAAGCCTATTTGAAAAATTATTTTTAACTCTAAGCTAAGCATGTATTCCATTATTTTAAATAAAAATCTAAGTTAAGGCTTAAGTAAGGTATACTACTTTGAAAATCATTTCTTAAGAACTTTATTTAGAGTTATCATAAAAGGTGAACTTGAGTAAATAACAAATTAGAAAATTTAAAATTTATCAAATAAATCAATTATTACATAACTCTATCAATTTGGCAAGTGACGATATTTTTATAATTTTTTAGAAAAGGACAATAAAAAGACAAAAATACAACAAAAAATGTAAAACAAAGAGAAAAATTAACTAATTCCCACCCCCATACCTAAATTTTGCATTGTCCTCAATGCAAACTCTATGATGCACAAAGTAAAACAGATAAGAAGTGAAGCACTTATATTTGATCAGCTGATAAAAATCTACAATTACATTCGGGTCTGAGGAGGATAGAATCAAAAATTTATTATTCTCTTCTTTTTTTTCCTTTTTTTCTTTTACAATTGAACAAGAAACTCTCAAATGAGAGAAGAATAAATTCTTTTTATTATTTTGAAATAAACAAAACAAATAATATAGAATGAAATATTCAACACGAAGAGCTCATATTCTACATTGAATCCTACCTTATTGTTGAAAATTCTTCCCCGGATTTTAAATAAATTCAGAATGCTATAATTAATAATGTGAAATTCCAAGTATTTCGGGGTGTTCAATGATTCTTGCAACAAAGTAAGGTAGGTATTATTGGTGCCATGCATTTTGTATTTCTTAATAAACTTAGACTCTTGTACTATGAAGTTTTGTTTTCTAACAACCAATTCTTCTGTAGAGTTCTGAAAATTTGATTGTTGATTATTCTCCAAGAATCTAAGTTCATTAAGAAAGAGTTCTTCAAAATTTAATTCAAAGCATCAAATGTTTAACACAGTTTCATTATTCTTAAAGACATGATCTGCTTCTTCTAAAAACTCTAACTCTCCATCAAAAATTTCCTCAAAACTCAAATAAGACTTTTCTTCTTCTTCTTCTTCTTCTGATCTTTCCTGAATGTAATTTATTTCTAGAGGCTGATTATTTGGCTGGTCCCCTGGATTAAAAATGTTAAGATCAGTAGTCAAATTCCCAAATGACAGCTTCATTTGACCAGTTCTACAGTTGATGAGAGCATTAGAAGTGGCTAAGAATGGTCATCCTAAGATGACCGGTGTCTGTCCTTTAGGATTGGAAACGGGCTATGTTTCCAAGACTACGAAATCTACTAGAAAAATAAAATCTCCAACCTTAATCAGAACTTCCTCTAACTCACCCATAGGGACCTTAACAGATCTATCAGCCAACTGTAAGGTACATTTGGTTGGGTTCAGTACACCTAGACCCAATTGCTGGTAGACTGAATATGAAAGCAAATTGACACTGGCCCCTAAGTCTAAGAGCGTCTTATCAATGTGAGTATTATCAATGATACATGAAATGATGGGGAAACATGGATCTTTACGTTTCAAAGGTATGAGATTTGATAGCATTTCACTGATATTGGTGGCTAAAAAGACTTTCTTTGGAACATTTATTCTCCTCTTCTTAGTGCATAATTCTTTCAAAAATTTAGCATAAGATGGAATTTGTTCAATTACATCTAAGAGAGGAATATTAACCTTAACCTGCTTGAATGTTTCTAGGATCTTCTCCTCTTGAGGGAAGTGTTTCCTAAGCCTGAGTCTATCTGGAAAAGGAGCAACTAGTCTAAACCTATCAAAAGCAGGCTCCGGTTCCGGTTTAGGTTCTTGGTCATCTGAGGAGGGTGATTGTTGAATAGAGTCATCAGAAGGAGAAGGAGAAGGAATGTGTACTGGATCAAAAGTTTGATTTGGGAAAGTTCTCACTTGATTATCGATCTGTTTAACCTGACCGAAGTGAATGGATTGCATTCACTTGATCTTCATAGGATGAACTGCATCCTGTGTCCTTAGGGTTGACCACAGGTTGACTTGAAAATTTTTCTTTCTCTCTTTCACTCACGTCTCTAGCTAGTTGACCAAGCTGGGATTCTAATCTAGTTATAGCTTGAGTGTTGGAGTTGAGCATTTGTCCGGTTGATTGCATAAAGGAATTCAGAGTGCTGGATGTTTGAGTCAACATATTTGTGGTTTGAGTGAAGGCCTTAATTATGGTTTCCAAACCCCTTTCTAAGACATTGAGACGTTTATCCTGATCTGGATTGTGAGGAGTCTGAATTACAGCTTGATGAAGAGGAGATTGATTTTGATACGACAGATTGGGTTGTTGAAATTGTGGATTGAAAGGAACCGTGTTTCCCCTAGGAAATTATTGGGTCGAAGCGGGGATGAAGTTTTGAGTTCCGGGAGAATTTCCTTGATTCCATGCAAAGTTGGGATAATTTTCTCCAACCTGGATTGTAGGTTGGAGAAAATGGATCATTTCTAGGATGCTGGAATGCAGCATTCATCTGTCCTAATGGCAGATTATTTCCTAGGAAAGGGAATTCCTCTAAAACGTGGGTAGGAGACTGACAATTATGACATCCTTGGGCAGAAACATGATTGATTTGAGCTGGAGCTCGTTCCTTAATTTTTAAGGCTTCTAACCTCCGCATAATTGTTGTCATCTTCACTTCAGAAGTAATGTTTGACTCCAAGGAAGGACCACTAGACTTAGAATTGAGGACTGATGAAAGCATGTCATCATAGCGTTCCCATTACATTATTTTCTCGGATAAACTCTCTAGAAATTCCTAAGCTTCATCGGTATTTTTCCTCATAAAATCTCCCTGACACATTAATTCTAAAGATGTTTTTAAAGAATAGTCCAATCCTTCATATATGACTTGGCACAATCGCCATTTTTCTAGACCATGATGAGGACATTGGATTAAAAGATCTTTGAATCGGTCGAAATATTTCCAAAATGGCTCTCCCGGAATAATTTTAAAGTTTTGAATGTTGTTTCTTAGCTTTACCGTTTTATGAATAGGGAAAAATTTCTTAAGAAAAACGGTGACAAATTCATCCCAAGTTGAGATGGAATTTATCGGTAAGCTGTACAACCATTTTTTAGCTTTATCCTTAAGAGCAAATGGAATAAATCTAAGCTTAATCGCATCTTCGGTTAATTCTCTTATTTTAATCATAATACATACTTCCTCAAATTCCGAAATAAAAATGTATGCATCTTCTGTTTCATTTCCTAGGAATTTAGGAAGCATGTTTATGTAATGCGGTCTAAGCTCGAAATTTGCTCCATTTGCCTCGGGGAGCCTTATGTAAGATGGAATTGCATTTCTGGGTGGGTAACACATATCCTGAAGAACATGTTGATTTGCCATTTCTTAGATTAGTTCAACACGGATTAAACGATGAGAATTCCCCCTAACCCAAGTTTGCATACACTAAAACAATTTTTTTTAAGGAAACAAAGAAAGTTAGATTTTTAAGAAAAAGATAGAGAAAACCTAACTAAAACAAAATAAAGCAATCACTTTTCAATCACTTTAGTTCTAGGGTTTAGCCTAATTCACTAGACCAGCCCTTAACCAAAAACTCCTACAGTGAAAAGATTAAAGTTTTACTCATGTAGTTAGCCAGGTAAGGATAGTACTAGAGGGTGATCAAAGATCAATTAAGTACATTTTTCCTTGCAGAGCGCTTTACGCAACCCCTAAACATTGCCTTAGACACCAACTAATCTGAGAAAACTTAAACAGGTTCACTTTAGGATTTCTTGTTCCTTATTAAGCTTGAGTCCTTAGGGCCAACGTCTAATGGGTTTTATTAGGCTTGGATAGTGTAGTGAGGAATTAGTGATTTTTAGGCTAAGGAAAGGGTGATGAAATCTGTCACGCCCCGCTTCCCAAAATACCGGGGAATCGGAACGTGAACAAGCCCGCGACGTATTAGACTAAGAAGAGATAAGTGCTTGACCCCGTCTTCTCAATCTAATACGCTAAGCGTCAAGAAATACAAACGAAGGCACAGGTCCCCGATCACAGTAGCAAGAATATAATAAACATCTCAGAATAAGAAAATATACATATCACAACTGACTATCATCCCAGGCATAATATTCGGGTCAAATGTGCCCTTATACAAGACTATCTGAAAGAAATACTGAAAATATAAAATACAATGATCCAGCGGAAGGAAATGGTATAAAAAGAAAACAAAGATCAAATAACTAAGCTTCAGCTTCTTCTGCTACACCGTCTTCAAGATACTCCTGCTGAGAATCCTCTGGCTCCTGGCTTATCTCCAAGCTGGACCTGTTCTTCCTCTAAGTCTGACGTACACCAGAGAAAAACAGGTGTACGTCAGGTGCATGGTGCACGGCAAGACCCGACCCCACAAAGAAAATAGAACGAACGAAAATCCAATACGAAAAACGATACGATAACAGAAACAACAAAATAACGTATAACTGAATC
>BQKN01067199.1:912860-927202 GCA_022839385.1 Asparagus kiusianus
TATCAGAAAATAATTTTAACTAGTATCAAAAGTTCATGGTCCTTACAAAATCCCTCACCTTATCTTGATTATAGGGTTTTGCCCTTAAAAATATTTTTAAGTGTGTGCCAAATCAAGATGCTCAAATCACTTGGTGAATTCCTACACTATATGAAATACAACCCTAAAAATTAAAAGCGACTAAAAAGGATGATAAAAAAAATCTTTATATTTTTTTATTAGGGTTAACAATCAAACAACTATGAGAAGGGGGAAAACTGTTTGAGTTTATTATCTTGTTAGTTAATATCTAAGTGAAAGATGGATTTTATTATGGTCAACAAAAATAAAATCTTTTTTTTAAATCCTAATTGTCTCTAATTGTGAAGCTAACTAAAAGGGGTGGAATTGAAAATGCTAGAAAGAAGACTTACCCGAAAGCAAATCTTCAAATCCTAGTTCTCCAATCCGCGATCTTCAAGCTCCAAGTGTTTCCTTCACAATAAACACACAAGTTAAAGAACCAAAATAATTAAAACCTACTTAAGCACCTTCCCCGGTAACGACGCCAAAAACTTGATGCGGCATAAACATGTACCAAAAAGGTTACAAGTGCACAACTGTGTCAAGTTATAGTATAAAGATATCGATCCCACGAGGAAGATGTTTTTGTAGGAGAAAATATAAAATCTGTTCTTATGTTGTGTGCGTGACAAATAGGAGTGATGAGTGAATATGATTGTGAAGAGATAATGAGAGTGATAGTGTGTACATCAATGTGTTTGAGAATAAATGTGATCAATAAGGCAAGAAAAAAGAATGAATAAAATTGAGAAACAAATCAAAAATAAAATTCAAGAATAAAAGAAAATGCAAGAAATTAAAGATGATGAATTCAATTATAGATATGGGTAATCTAAAAGTAAACTCACTTCTTAGAAAAAGGTGATTCCCTAGAGGGTTCTAGCCTAAAGGCGAAAAAAAAAAAAAACTAAACCCAAGAGGGTTCTAGCCTCAAGGTGAATAGTACAAAAAATTAAAATCTAACTACAAAATAAATTATAAAATCTAAACTATAAAATAAATTGCAAGAATTAAATGCAAGAAAATAAATCTACTCTATAAGCATGAAATAAATCTAAGACAAGAGGGTTCTAGTCTCTTGCCTATTTAACAAGAAAATAAAATCTAACTACAAGTATAGAAATAAATTTAAACTAATAAGCAATAAAAAAGAAATAAAAGAGAAATGCAAACCTTCAAATAATTCTTCATCTCCATCTTCATCTTCATCATCCAACAAAGAGAAGTAGAGAAAAATTTAAAGTGGTGAAAAAATTATTTTATTAATTGTAACAAAAGTTATAAATTTGGAAAGTCTTCTCAATTAAAAGTAGCCCTCCTCTCCAAAAGGAGTTACAAAAATTTTCACACCTCTAACCCCTCACTCTCTACCCCTATTTATAGTAAACATTAGTGAATGAGAGCTATTTGATTGAAATCTTATCCAAAAACATCAAAAATTAGCCTTAGATTCGTAACTAACTGCCCAGGGTATCGATGCCTGCATCGATGCCGGCATCGATGCGTGCATCGCATCGATGCCAGCATCAATGCGAGCATCGATGCCTGCCCTTCTCCTGTGTGCTGTCCGCAGATCCTCTTGTATTTGGCTTTTGGGTTTGGGCCTTTGGCTTTAGCTTGGACTTTTGGGCTTTGACATGTGGGCTTTGGCATTTTCTCTTGATTTTTCCACTAGCCTTTGATTTATTTCTTTATTAAATATTTAAAAGAATTCCTTTAGCTTCATGGGCTTCATTTCTTCATTAAATCAATGACTTTTTGTTGAAAGATTGAAATTTGAGATTTATTCTTCATTAACCTGCAATTAAAGATAAGAACAATTATTAGTAGCATATTTATTCATATAAAATAGATAATGAGGGTATAAAATTGCAATAAAATATGATTATCATATCTATAGCATACTTTTTTAATAATATAAGTGATTTAATTATTTCAATAGTGTTACTTAAACTAATAATTACATAATTATTTAATAATTATACTCCTAAATAAATTGTTTAATAACATAATAATAAGCAAATTTAAATAACTATGAAATATATATTAATAATGGTATGAGTACTAATAATTATAGTATAACTTAATTTTTTTCAAAATAGTGTATTAAAATAAGTTATAATATATTTATATATAATTTATTATATAACATAATATTAAATATACAAAAATATGTCCATGTGCAAAGTGAGTGGATTATACTAGTCTACAAAAGGGTAGCAACCACAATAAACAAATTGCTTATTAGACAAAAATCACTATAACGTTACTTCAGCATCAATTTAGAACACAAATCAGAAGCTTAAAGAAGAGACAAGAACATCACTATGCAAACCAGTTTCCTTCCGCACTAATGAAAAAAAACTTCGGAAATTTACAATCAGAAGGGCAAAATTATGATTGCTTAAAGACTTTTCTTTAGCAATCAAAACCCTTACAAGAGGCAACAAATTAAGCAGATTTCTCATGATCTTTACTCAAATGAAGTCACGGTTTGATGAACAGAATGAATACATAGCCGCTGAGATTGGGAGATGCGTCTTCAATCTCTGTTGTATTGATGTGAGGATGCTGAATCGATGGGGTGCAAAAGATAGTTAATTAGACGAGGGAACAAAAGTCCTGTAAATGTACGCCCAAATCATCCAGAACCCCGAAATGCCTGAAAAAGAAGCGGGTGTTGTTAAATTGAATACAAATATAACCTTAGAGATAAACACGGTGACATGATTATTACATGAAAGTAAATAGTAAACAATATTTATCTAGGTCTATTTATTGGATGATCGACAGAATTATGATGATCGACTGACTTTTAACATTTGCGTGTAAACCGGTTTCTTTTGATATGATGATCGACAGAATTATGATTTATTCAGTGTATTTATCAAGATTTCTATCTTTTAAGATTTATCTAGGTATTTATTGGATTGAATATGATCCTTGTAATTTGTTTGCATTAATACCCATTATACTATTTACCTTGTCCTCCATCACTCATGCTGCTCCCTATTGTAATACAACCGACCTCAGAATGCAAAGGTTCTAAAGTATATCTCACAAGAGAATCACTATAAAAATTAAAAAAGTACCTTAAATTCCAGGTAAAAATCAAGATGTAATGATAGAAGTTGTCATGAACAAAAAATTCAACCCTATACAAGCACTTATTTAGAAACTCAAATTGTCAAAGGTAGATAAATTTATAAATGTAAATCTGTCATTTGCCTCTGCAGCTTTGTGTGAAAATTAACAAGTAATGTAATGGCATATCAGCTTAATATAATAATATCTTGAGAAAGGGAGAAAAGGATACACGTCTAAAATATAAGTACACGCACCTAATATGATCAATACAACCAGTATCACCGACATTAACCTCACGGCAAACCGGTTGAATGGAATAAGTTTCCGAGATGCTTTTGACCTCTTCTGGTTAAGTTCAATGCAAAAGAATCGCATAGTATTTATCAACCATTCAGGAAGTATTCCCTGCCAAACACAAAGAAAGAGAAAAGATTTCTTTTTCACATGTTACATCTCACGCAAAAATCACATTTGCAGCCTCATATTCAATCACAGTTACTCCGAACGTTTAAGCTCAGTTATATCCTTCATGTAATCATCTTACTTTTTAAACCATGCTTTTTGCAACCCAGTAATTAAGTGGTGATGTTAAAGCAACCGCAATTGCACACCTATAATCATATAGACACAGCTATAAATATTGTTCAATATTAATTTAAGGAACCGCATTAATCCCAGTTTTTCAGGAGCAGAATTTTGGTTGAAATTCCTACCGACAGAAATAGGTTTCCAAAAGTTAACCAGTTTACAATTGTATAGAATTATATTCTGAAATAAGAGGGTGGTAAACGTTGTGGGTTTGAGAATCATGATATCCAAATGGATATTGGAACTAATATATCATTTGCTTAATCAATGTCCCAATTGAAATAAATGCAGATCAGTACCTGTTGATCTTGAGATGCGAGACTACTTGAAGATGCAATTCTTTGATCAACATCTTCAATTATGCCTGTTATCTCACCGTCCTTCCTCTTCTTTGTAAAGCTATCTTTACTATCATTTCCAGGCCAAAAGTTCCTCAAGAAACCCCAAGTAGATCCCGTTATCAAATTCTGATAAGAGTACTTTTTTACTCCCAAACCACCAAATTCCAGATCATAAGTTGCAGGTTTCTCAAGCTCCAGTTGTCTCAAGGAACCATGAATAATATTCATATTTATTGTACCGTTCATTGGCAAGGCTTCAACCTTGTCAAGCTTTAGCTCAACAATATCATTGGTGTCTGTGTCTGAATCAATACTTCTCATGATCTTACTTCCAGTGTTATAGTTTGAACTGTGATCTCGTAAATTACTCCCAGAAAGAAATGATGTTAACATGTCTTTGTCCTGTTCATCTAAGTTCGTCCACTG
The DNA here is from genome assembly GCA_022839385.1 of Asparagus kiusianus. NCBI lineage: Eukaryota > Viridiplantae > Streptophyta > Magnoliopsida > Asparagales > Asparagaceae > Asparagus > Asparagus kiusianus. Next base: position 917,366 of record BQKN01067199.1, read on the forward strand.
AGGATAGCTCCTCGGGTATTCTTTTGATGAGTCCTGCACACTTTTTTCCACTTGAAGTATTTGTTCCCTTATTGCTCTAATAAATTGTTTGTGCTTCAATATAGCAATTTCCCGTGACTTAGACTCATCTGATAATGCAGCAAAATTGACTTCTCTCTCAAAGTCTTCCAACTGCAATCATTGAAAGAAAATTCCATTAAAGCCAATTGAATTACTTTTAATAGAAAACTTGGAAGATTTATACTTTACCTGCCATCGTGTTGTTTCAAGAGCAGTTGTAAGATCTCGTCTATGAGATTGCAGTGAGCTAAAAAGCTTACCATCTGAAGGGTCATCTAGTGCAAGTTTCTGTTCATGCAGCAAGCTTCGATAAACAGACTCCATCCTAATTTTTCAATGGAAAAAAAGTCATTTTGTTTTTGTTTTCACCAGTAAATAAAAAAAAAACCATGTGAATGTGCTTACAAGAACCGTATGTTTTCAAAATAGCATCTTCTAATATGCATATTTATGAATGTTTTAGGAAAAAAAAATAAAACGGGCCAAGTTATGAACCAAAAACCACAAACATGTGGATTAAACAAAAAGATTTTATTTTGTATTTTTTTGGGGCCTGGGGGGGAGGGGGGGGGGGGGGGGGGGGAGGAGGAAATTAAACTCCACAAATATATCACAGTTTTAAGGTAGGAGTAGTGCTGAAATCAAAAGCACAAGGTTGCGATAGGTTGTGTAAAGGCTGCTTTCCAAGTGGAGGTTCTTTTTCTTTCCTATCCTAATTCTTGCACCAACTTCTTCTTAAAAGACCAAAGGTCCTATTGTTCGAAAGCAATTTTTATAGTTTGATTAGCGAACTCATATTATAAGTTCCCATGTCCTTGTTTAGAAAGCCATCCGGATCATCAGCTACTTGATTTTAAAGTCCTTTTTAGAGATAAACTGTGAGGCATAGTCCCCAGTGTTTCATTATAAAGAAATTAACAATTGACTTTAGAGGACTGAACTTTTTCTTTTCTAAATTTTCTCTTGAACTGACTACATAAATTCTAAACCTTCTATTGACACTAATAACTTTTTTTGACATAGATGAAGCCAAAACAACCCTAGTACAAAACTTCAACACATGTTAAGTCTTATTCAACACATGTTAAGACGAGTCTTAACAACATTTTCTTCAATTAGCCAAGCAGAATATATTTTCTCACGATTGAAATGCATCACATAATTTTGATCTAGTTCAATTCCGTTCTTGCAATGCTAAAGCAGTCAAGAGTTTAATGATCTTCCCTTCCCTTTCTCTCTGCTAACTTTCTAGACGATTAGCTTAGAGAATCTGAGAACCTACTACGAAAACAGATCAAATTGGAGTTTATTCACACATGAGATTTCTGAAACTGCTCACTACAAAGGAACCTAATTTGTGCTGGCTACGAAGAAGAGATACAAGAACAACCAACACAAGATGCTCAAGTGAACGTTCTCCTTCCCTTCTACATGTTGTGCAGAAACGAAGCAACCTACACTTCAACTTCACAACTTCGTTCGACATGGAAAAGTAATTACTGTTTTCACCATCAAATTACTAGTTGAAAACAAGGTAATGGCTATCGTGACAAACGACGACATCTTCTTTCTCACCTAAGACATCCATTGAGTTTACAGTTGTATGAAATTGTCTGTAATAGCTATGATAGGAAATTGTTCTATCGGTCTGTGACAATAGCTATTAACAAGAACAACAATAGTTCAAGTACTCCCTCGGATCCTCTTAAGGGTCATTGACATAAAATGAGTATGAAGAGAGAAAGTGGGTACTTGCAAGGACTTGCCCAATTACCACATTTGTATGTATCTCTAAAGATCCTTTAAGGGTTATAGTAGTATTCATCTTCAACAATGTCGAAACTTTTTGCTACTGATCTGATTTATGAACTGGCAAAGTCTGATGATTCTCATTCCTAGCTTGCTAAATGTGTAGTGTTTCCCTTTGAACAAATTCCTTATTCTTGAAGGAGGTGAATAAAGAAATCCACAACATCAAGTTCTTACGCTCACAGGTTCCGCCAAGCAATAAAAAGAGCAAAATTCCACTACTATTAAATTGGGGGAAATAAAAAAATATTAGAAAATTAAAATAAAAGTAATTTATTACTAACCTGTCGGCAGAATCTTGAACCACTTCCGCAGCACAGAAAAGGGGATCTGACTCCCATCTGCTGAAGCTCTCCGCCATTCCCAATTCGATTCAACAATTTCAATTCAATTCATAGTCATGAAAATAATTTAAAAAAGATTCCCTTTTGAATTTTTTTCCCTAATGAAAACTTCAAATCCATTTGAAACTAGTTCTTGTAGATTCTGGTTTCCAGAAATGGAATTAGAAGGCAGTTTCTCATCTGGGTGTGATCGGAAAAGAATGAAGAAGAAAAAGAAATTAATAATTTTTTTTTGTTAAAAAGGGAAAAAGTAAAGAAAAGAATGTGACGGCGAAAAGGCCGTTAGTTTTGTCGTCTCAAAAAAAATGAGAAATTACATATATATTTTTAATGATTTCTTTTATGAAAACCAATAAAGTTGATGGTTAGAAATCCTGGCCGTCTCTCTGAAAAATGGAAATGAGGAGGAGTTATATGGTCCATTGATTTTGGTCACGTGGTCGAATTTGCCCAGTCAAATTTTCACCACTTTACTCCTTCAGCCATGGGTTAGGTTATAATAGTGCTTTGAGATCTGCAAGGATTATGTCCCCAGTGAACGTGTAATTAGGCACCTTTGGCTGGTTGCATTAGATAAATTATAGCTATCCCCATTTTGCACCTATATATCAAAAGTACTTATATACCTTGAAATTTCTAATATTTGCACTTTGATATCTTATGTTGTACAAACATGAGAATTTTCATCCAAAATTACCCATGTGATATTCACAAAGATGGTTTTAGGATTTTTTTTTAGCCCCTAATGTTTGATGGATTACTATTAAGCATAATTCTATTTTGAAATGTAATTGGGGTAGCTTTAAAACCTTGTATTTTGAAAACTAATTGAATTCCAGTATCATGAGATTTTAGACCTCCTAAGTTATATTAGGTTTTACAGTCATTTGGAGGATTGCTGGGTTTTATTGGCTATTTGAGTGGTTTAAATTGTTAAGAGCTTGTATTTGTTAGAGGTCATTACTTATCATGATAATAACTCCCATAAAAGAAAAAGGAAAAAGTGGACTCACGAGCTCTGAAGATCCGAAATCTGGGACTTGAACAGTGTCAATAAGCACAAACAATAATTTAAAACATTACAACATAAAAATGTGTAACTTCTAAATATTACATAAGATCTACATGAAAGACGTTTTACCCAAAAGTATTTCTGCCAAATAGAACAATCAGTATTGATTCTCATGATTGAAAACATGCATATTAACTGCCTTGACAAAAACTTAAGATTAAGCACTAAAAGGATCAAAACCAACTTAGAACAGATGCACAACCCATGTAAATGCAACATGATCATTCAATTGAAGGTGAAGAAAAAGATTTTTTTTTTTACATTGCTTGCATTGTAAAGATATTGCTCTAGAAAAACTGTTATCTGTTTAATGCACTAGTGTTAAGAGGCACAAATTCTCTCCTACAAACAAGAGCTCAAATACAAATTCACAAGATCTTAAAGACCTTGAAAGTATTCTTTCAAAATTACAACATTTCAGCTCCTCATACTAAAAGCCTCAAAAACACTTAAACCTCAACATCTGGGAATAAACACCTGAGAAGAAAGAAAGAGGTAAGGTAAGAAGAAACATGAATAAATTTTTTAAAATCGAGAGATAAGATAGAATCTTTACTGAAAAGGAAGCTAAACTAATCATTTTCATTTGTGATTAAAACACCAGTTAGACACAATCATAATGAGTATCACTATCCTAAGAAAAGCATGTAATTTGAAATCAGACATGAAACACAACATTCATAACAGACATCATAAAAGAGACATTTTTATTTGAATACAAGCAAGACTTATTTTCCCAGGATTAGGAAAATTCATAAACTAAAGCAAGTAAGGAACATATGTCACTTTCATGATCGTAGATATTAGAGAGGCCTCACCACTTAAAGCAACAACATAACTTCACCTTAACTAGCTCACCAAGTAAAAGAATAATAGTCAAAAGATGAAACCTAAATAGGATAAGAGAGGGGTGGTTTTTTCATTGTCATCGTCATCGTTGTTGTTGTGGAGGATGTGTGTGTGTGTGTGTTTTTGATGGTGGTGGTTGGGGGAGGGGTTGTTGTGCAGGTTCATATTCTATGTTTTGGTTTGCACAATTTACTCTTCCACTTGTCACACCACACAAATGGCTTCAAGTTGAGTACCATGCTATGTAACTGTATTAAAAAATTGAGACACTTGTATCTGCATGCACATTTTAACTCGCTCAAGCGTACGTGTATATCCATTCTAGCGGAGTTTGATTTAGAAAGGGTTAGTTGCAAATGGCACTCAAATAACCTAAAGATTACTCTATTTGTAACTTTGATACCTCATAGCCTAAAGTTACTTTTTTTGCCCTAAAAATACACAAAGTTACAACAAAACTTTACTTTGCCACACAGAGAGTTTTTTGCCCAAAAAATATCCCGAACATCAACAATTTTAATTTGATACCCCAAACTTCAATAGAAATTTAACTTTGATACCCTAAATTTTAACAAAAAAAATTTAAGGTTGATGTATAAAAGTTAAATTTTGTTGAACTTTAAGGTATTTTTTGGGCGCTAAAAAAACCATTGGGATATCAAAGTTAAATTCCGTTGAACTTTACTTTGCATATCAAAATTAAAAATGAGGTACATTTGGGGTATTTAATAGAAATTAACCCGTTTAGAAATACATTAAAGGACTTGATCTATCATCTCTCAAAAATAAATCGTGACATTATCGAATATGATTGTTGACATAACTATTATAGTATCTACTTCCTATTTACTAAAGGAGAACACTCAAAGAGCTCTTATGAACAGTAAATCTGATATAGACCAATCAGATTATTCATAAAAAATTATTTTTAAAAACCATCTTTATAGAAAAACTATGATTTGTCACAGTTTTAGCACATTAACTACCTAACCCCACGTTTCATGAACGTGAACAACTTTTGCCTCCACTTCTGTAACTCCCACATCTCCTAAACTACCACATATATACTGTAACCTGTTTTTATTCTCTACACCCAAATTGTCATGCATAATCCCAACAAAAATTCTTCAGACTAAGTGAACAGAGAAAGTCAAAGATGTGAAGGTAATATTTTTCCTCGTCACTTTCAAAATTCAAAATATTTAAATTAGCATGTTGTTGTAAAAATTGTGCATGCTGCTGTAAAATTTTTGACCACAAAAATCAAGATAACCAAGTTAATCCAAATCTATGACCACCAAAACAAGTAATTATAAAACTATGAATACTGGGGAAATTAAGTGAAAAGTTAATCCAAGTCTTTGACAACAAAAAAGGTTAGTTAATCCAAACAGGGGCGGATCTATATACAGTCCAGATGGGGCCACGCGGGGGGCGGGGCGCCCAAAAAAAAAAAAAAAAATTGGGGAAAAAAGGGTGGTTTCTGTAAAACCCCCTCCCTTAAAATTTAAAATATATTCATTCTACATAATTTTTGTCTTTCTCTTTTGAAATATTTTGGAGATATTGACGTTGGCTATTCTACTCGTTTTGTTTAGGTTGTGATGTATCACTTGTGAATAAAATTACATTAATGGTGTGTTTGGGAGTTTACTAAAGGAAGGGAAGGAAAGGTAAACAATGGGAAGGGAAGGGAAGGGAAGGGAAGGGAAGAGAATTGTAATATGTTGTTTAGGAGTTGAGTAAGGTGAATGAAGGTGAAAGGAATTAAATATATGTAAATTTACATAAATGACTTTATACTAATAACACATCAGCCCTTTTCTTTGTTTTGATGGGGGGTAAGAATGTCATTATACCCCTTTACCCTCCTCTACCGCCCAAATCGGGGGGGAAAGAAAACCAAACAAGTTTACCCTCCGTTCCCCTTCCTTCCCCATCTCTACCCTCCTTAAAAAAACTCCCAAACAAGATGAAAGGCGCATTTCTCTTCCCCTCCCCCTCTCTACCCTCCATCCAAACAGGGCATAAGGTACCGTTTGACAAAGGGTTAAGTGAGGGGTTAAGGAGACTTAACCCCTTCTTAATCTGCCAAACACAACAAATCTATATAAGAGTTAAAGTGAGTTAACCCTCCATAATTTTCCAAACATAAAAAATATAGAAGGGTTAAGTTAACCCCTCTAGAGGGGTTAAAATGAGTTAACCCCTCAAAATGAGGGGTTTACTAATACTCCTATTTAGATGGAATAAGAGTTAACCATTCTAATTATAAAGAAAATAGTCAAAATCATTGTTATTCCCAAACATTAAAACTGATCATAAGGGCTAAAATAAAACTTATTTAACGGGTTAATAATTTAGTCATTCGGATTATCAAATGGGCTAAGTACATTAATCATTCTCTTTAACCCCTCTTCATTAACCCTTTGCCAAACAATGCCTAAGAAAATTTTTCGTCTTTCTTTTCTACGCGCCCCCCAGAACTGAGATCTTGGATCCGCCCAGAACTCTTGAAATATAGGTTTTCTTCCACCCCCGATACTTGAATCATAAAAAAATTGATCTCTCCATTGCGACCCCTCCATGCATGGTAAAGTATATAGCTTGAAGATCTCTGCTGCCGCAATTTCAAGAAGTGGGGATCGCCGGATAGGGAAAGCCGTTGCTTGCAGATAGGGGTGGCAAACGGGTCGGGTCGGGTCGGGTCGGGTCGGGTCATAGTTGACCCGACCCGTATAAATATGACCCGACCCAACCCGTTTATTAAACGGGTTACTCGACCCGACCCGTATAAATATGACCCGACCCAACCCGTTTATTAAACGGGTTACTCGACCCGACCCGTTTATTAAACGGGTTACCCGACCCGACCCATATAACCGAACGACACACCAAGAATCTCACCTCAATAACATTCTCCAGCTACTATACTTCCTATTGATCCTCATCAATTCATCTACAAACCTAACACAATAGTCCTCGTATCTACAGTTTACTCAATTCCACAAACTACGAAACTAGGGTTCTCCCCCAAATCCAAACACAACAAATCACTATGCAACCCAAACAGAAACTAAACATATTTCACCTCATTAACCTCCTCATGCGGCTCCTGCGGTGGGGCAGCAGGACCACAAGGAAATGTTGGATCTTTAACAAAAAGAATCAATTATCTCACAAAATTTATGTCCAAAAAATGCTAAAAACTGAAAAAGTAAGGTAATTGAGACTAATGTTTACCGAGCTCTTGATGTTGGTGACCATGAGCCCTCTCCGAGCCCTAAATCTCTCTAAAAGCGACTTTGGCCAAATCGATTTGTCATTATCCTCGATATCTTTCACCGGCGAACTAGAGCCTGACCTGCAGCTGAGGGAAGTCACGTGCCTGGGAGACGACGACAGAGCCAAAGAGAGAGAGCAGGGAAAGAGGGGAAATCGAGAGGGAGGGAGAATGGAGGAGGAGAGCAGAGGTAGACTCGAGGCAAGGACGACGTCGAGAAACGCCATCTCGGCGTCGGTGATTATCTCGATTTCAATCAGGATGCTGCAGGATTTGGAGGGGGAGACGACGAAGGAGACTTGAGTTCCATTCATTGGCGATGGGTTCGGATCTGAGGCTGAGCGCGAGGATCTGAGGCTGAGCACGGAGGCACGTGCGTCGCCGCCGTCGCCATAGCCGGAGGCCGCTGCGGCGACAGAGGCGGTGGTGGGAGAGGGAGGGAGAGGACGGTGGCTGGGACTGCAACCCATTTAGAATTAAACGGGTTACACGGGTCAACCCTAGTTTACCCATCTAATAAACGGGTAAGTTTGGGTTGACCCGTTTATGACCCGACCCATATAATTCGACCCATAACCATTATAAACGGGTTGGGTCGGGTCGGGTTGATGGGTTGGGTCATAATTTGCCACCCCTACTTGCAGACGCAGCGGAATTTTGCAAAAGATTTTGCAGTCAGCCTTGATAGTATATCAGCCACAACCTCGATTGGTAGTAGAAACTAATTGAGTAGCATTTTTCAGTTTTTTTGTTTCATGCTGTACACAGGCACATACTTACTCTTAAAACATAATCATCAGAATCAAAATCTAAAAAGAAAAAGATAAATACATGAATATTGTTATTGTTCTCTTCGGTGATTAATTCTCTGCTCCTTATTGGGGCCCTCTTCTTTTTTGTGATGAGTTGAGGGTCTTCTTCCTCGCCATTGACAGATTGCTCTTTGAGGAACTTGCAACAATTAATTTTATTTTCCCCTCAAATGGCTACGGCCGGCTGATAGTACGCTTCCCTTTCAGTGTTTGTATATGACTCTTGCAACTTCGTCCCTCAAGTATATATGCCTCTTGCATATACATATACAATCCGCTTATGCTAAAATCTAAACAGGAAAAGTTCTTCTTCCCCAAGTATCAACGGCACCCTCAAATGAACTTCAGAGCTCTTTCCATGCTAATATTTCCTTTAAATCCAATATAATCCCGTAATTAGGTTGTTTTGAGAGGAAAACGTATACTAAATGAGGTATTTAGGTAATTGTAAATGTTGGATAAAGCGTTAACCTGACCATTGTCAGAGGAAATAACAGAAAGGTTAATAGAGGGACGGAATTGCGGTAGAACTGTAGATTTGAAGAACTGATGAGCAAACATTGACACTTGATGGACTAATTTGCAATTATCGATGATTCAAGGGGATGTTTGGTTTAAGTAATAATCTTGATGTGTGTAATGGATTTCGAAAAACCCATAGCTAAAATTATATTTGTTTACAATATATATTAAAGAGGATTTGATGAGGGACAAAATCTAATAAATTAATTTTTTGGTTGTACATAAATTTGTTGAGGATATGCGACTAAATTCGTTATTCGTCAATCTAGCTGTCAACATAATTTTAAGGGACTATACTTGAAGCATTTATCCTATGTGGCAACTACAAATCTGTGGATTAAAAAATTAAAAACAAACAATGTATTTGCTGAAAATCCATGATTTTAAATTTTTGGATCCCTCTTTTCAGTGCAATGATGCAAGATACATGAAAACAAACAGCCCCAAAGTGAAGTGTTCCAAGTAGCATATTGATAGCTCATATATCCTGTGCTATTTTGTGAATTGTCTACAATTACCTATAAAATTAAAATGCTGTATATTTATAATTTAGCAAAACTTGTAGCAGCTTTTTTTTTTAGTAAAATAGTGAGTGACTACCCCTATGTTTCATTAATGAGAGTTTAACAAAACAACTCATAAAGTTACAATAAAAGAAAGCCACTAGATAAGCTCTAGTAATCACCGTCATCTGTTCAGTAACTTGAACGTAATAGGGTCGATAATGTTTTCTCAAACAACCGTTCTAGATAAATAACAGGGCAACAAATCAGATCCGTCCATATTTGAGGCCAATTTCAAAGTGTAATACATGCGTCTAGTCTAGATCAGATCAAATAGCAAGAGAGATAAAAACATTACAATTAAGAGTTAATCTGAAATTCTTTATTTTAATTTCCCGAGGAACATAAAAATCTAATTGATAAAAGCCAGCAAGTGCAAGAGCATATAATAAATCTAGATAAAGCAACAACCCATACGCAAAGGAGTCCTAATCGAGGCAACGAATCCTTAACCTTAACAAAAATCCATAGTCGACTGTGATGGAATTTGAAGAACACAACCTTCTACACAAAGGAAACTTTT
>BQKN01067199.1:934588-944691 GCA_022839385.1 Asparagus kiusianus
GATTGAGATAGTCCTCTTCTTCTTCTCTCTCTCTCTCTCTCTTTCTCTCTCAAACTCCACCAAACAAAGAAAACAACACCAACTATGGTTGTGAGTCGGGAGTCATACTCTATGGATTTATTAGTAGTTGATCCTCTCGCGTCTCCTGTTGATATTCAATGCTTTGAGATGATGAGTCGATGGAGCAGGATACCCAAGGGATCTAGGTTCTTGCATTGGGCTACCCATTTAGTGGACTTTGATATGAGGAGCCATTGCTGGCTGAGGAGACTGTTAGATCTAAATATCTAAGATCTAATCCATAAAACCATGATTGATTCAAAGAGAATAAACAACAACAATGAGAGCGGAAGTTTATACCTAAATCCATTGTTTGGATTTGAGATGGGTTTTGGATCTTCTAATCTTAGGGTTTCTTCCTTATGGATCTCTTTAGATAGGGATAAGAGAATGAGAGTGGCTAACTTTAGATTAGGGACCATAACCCCATATATATAGGTGTTATACATTTGTAATTTGGCCCCTCATCAAATTACAAATACAACCTGGTATCTGCACATATAACTACATGATTTATTTAAATACTCATTAACTCAAATTGATTGATCACTTTAAGTGGGTTATCCTTAAAAATAACAATACACATTGATTAATCATATGTGCCCACAATTAGATTTAATTAGATTTAAATCCAACAGAGACTATTAAGAATGAGAAGGATCACAGTCGAAATACTACCGGGTTTGAAGTCTTCAGAGCGGATCATCTCGATCGAAAGATGTGGGTGAGGGTGGAGAGCATCGGTGATCGAGTGCTCATGCCTCGTGATGTTTGGTCTGTTCCTTCGTTGGCGGCTGATGTCGAAATACTGAGTAGGTGACGGATTTGCCTCGTACGAATGCTTCGCAGATCATCGAGGAATATCGCCAGCTATTACCTGTGCCCTGCTTATGTGAGTCCTGGGGCTCAAGGTTTGTTATCCTTCTGATTCTTCATTTTTTTTCTCTTTTAGAAGTTCTCATTGTGAACGCGGTCGGTTTCAGCGGAAGCAAAACCGCGTGATTTTTTCGGCACGTGGGGGCCACAATCAAACAGGCCACAAATAGGAGAATTGAGAACAAAAGGCTCACCCAAGAATTGCCTATATATGGCCTAGGGTTTCGTGTAGCAAAGATTGGAAAAGAAAAAAGTCACCATTCTTTTCTTCTGGGGTTGCGGCTGAGCGCGAAGGAGGATTTGGCTGCGGAAGGAACATAGTCGGTTTTATTTTGTTTCTTCATTGGCAGTGAGCAAGTTACAGAGGGCGTGCAATTGAGGGCTGAGGCTGATTTTGAGCGCAGGCAGAGGTGTTTGCGGCTACAGAGAAAAAGTGTGCAGTCCTTTTTTGTGCTTTTGTAGAGAGATATTGTGAGGGATTGGAGAGTTTGTTTGAGAGGGTTTAGATTGTGAGATTGTAAACCCTAGTTGTATCTCTCCCTCTAATAGTAGATCTCCCCCTCCTTGCCCCGTGGATGTAGGCAATTTACCGAACCACGTAAAATTTGTGTTCTTGCTGTGATTTGTAATAGCTTGTAGGATCCCTCGACAGGTCAGTCCTAGAACTGATGAGAGGAAGAGCCGATATCTCACTTTGTTGAGATATCCGCTTCAGATTCTTGTTTCCTTGGTGAGACAGGAATTCTTACGATCTGATTTTCACTGCGCACAACACCCATTTGAACTCTCGTTTAGGTAATTAGATATTTGTGCCTCTTAATATTTCGTCGATCAGAATCATTAGGTATATCTCTAATTTTATATTTAAGTCCAGTGCCTACTGCATATTGCTTCTAGTTACTTCCAATATTGATCTGATTGGTGGTGGAGAGGATTCAATTCCTATTGCATGTATGACTTCTTAATAATTATACCAACCGAATAATCATTAGGTATCTCCAACTACTGTCTACTGCTTGGGCAAAAAGCCAATTTACAGTTTTAGCTACGTGTAGAATACCCAACTATGCCCATGCACACACCAAAGTTTGTATTTTGCATAATTACAACCGCGCAAGACCTAATGATGCCAAACCAAACATATGTAGCTTAGAAATAATGAGCTCAAAAAACATTGTTTTACGTAATACACCTTACGACGTTATCACCATTGAGGCTCCTTATTCGTCGAAGGGAGCAACAATATTTTCTATGTAAGTAAGAATATATTTATAGCTCATTGAGGCCCATCCTGGTTGTGGACATGAGGGGCACTTCTCAAGTAAGTCCACTTTTCTGAAATTGAATTTTTGATCAGTTGTGCAGTACATGTTAATGATGGTCAATTTAGTCTTTTTCGCTCTACACATTATGAATTTTCTTCGTAGGTTATTTGTCAATTTCAAAGCTTATGATATTTTTGATTTAGTCTTTTCTGCAAATATATAGAAATTCATGTTATTTTTTGAAATATATATATCCTGAAAAGAAATTAACAATGCATAAGTTGTCACTAAGCTGGAAAAGTAATATATGATAAAAAAAGATTTTTTTTATATATTCTTTAAATGTATGAATTAATATAACAGAGGATAAACAGAAGCTTGATATCTGATTCTATAGTACACAAGAAAAATCAAAATATAAACAGGACCGAAATGCCAGGAGATGGGCATCACCTTGAAATTCTGACAATAGTACAGAATAAATAGGACCAAATTGTCGCGCGCCTATGCGGAAGCGTTGCACGCACACACAACGAACCTGTGATCACGAGTAGAAGAGAACCACACACTCGCACAAACCAAGCCAATTACGACAAATCAAACCAAACATAGAGATATACGTGGTTCGGCAAGTTGCCTACGTCCACGGGGAGAGGATGGGGAGATTTCACTAAATCAAGGAGAGTACAAAGGGTTACAATCACACAAATTCCCTCAAAATAACCCTCAACCAAAGATCTCACCTTGCTCACAATATCTCCCTCTCACAATGCTCAAAAGATTCCTTAATCTCTGATAAAAAACCCTAACAAATCGTTTCTCTATTTATATCAAAACAAAAACCCAATCAGACTGCAAACAGGAAACCTGATTATGCAAAATACCCATCGTAAGTCGACTTATCAGTCAGCATCATAAGTCGACTTGGCAGAGAAAAAATCAACAATTCCAGCGCAGTTCGTAAGTCGACTTGTGCACACTGATAAGTCCACTTACCATAAGTCGACTTACCCTCTGTGCATGAGTCGACTTATATCAGAAAATCTGTTTTTTCTGATTCTTCCACAATTCTCCACCTCGGCGAATTTTGCCAAAACTGAGCCGACACCAAACCAAGAGCATCAATGTGTCGTCTCTCTAAATACGGCTGCACCACCATGGTTGCCTACGTACCCCCTCTCCCAAGGGATCAAGCCGCCCGTAGTTCATCCAAATGGCCGCCAACGGCCTCAACAATCACAAATATGCAACAAGTTTCTACAATGAACAAACTTGTTGCTCGGAACCACCTTAGTGAGCATATCCGTCGGATTATCCTTCGTGTGGACCTTCACAATCTCCACATCGCCATCTTCAAGAACATCCCGAACGAAGTGATAACGAACGTCAATGTGCTTCGTCCTCGCATGAAAAACCTGATTCTTCGCCAAATATATAGCACTCATGCTATCACAATGAATAGTGACGGATCACTGCGATATACCAAGTTCTTCCAAAAGTCCTCAAAGCCAAATAGCCTCCTTCACAGCCTCTGTAACTGCCATATACTCTGCCTCCGTCGTAGACAAAGCCACCGTCGACTGTAAGGTGCATCTCCAACACACCGGTGCACGGGTCAAAGTGAACACATACCCCGTAGTAGACCGGCGCTTATCCAAATCTCCGGCATAATCCGAATCAACATAGCCAATGCATAGCTGCCCACCTGTAGTGTCCCGCTCATAAACCAAACCAACATTGAGCGTACCTAGAATGTACCTCAAAATCCATCTCACGGCATCCCAATGACCCACTCCTGGATCGTGCATGTATCTCGACACCATACTCACCGCCTGTGACAAATCCGGTCTCGTACATACCATCACGTACCCCAACCGCGCTCGCATATGGAGTCTTCGACATCAACTCACGGTCTTCAACTGACTTCGGTGAAAGGCCAGCTGAAAGCTTCAAATGGGCTCCCAACGGTACACCAACTGGCTTCGTATCCATGCTAACATGGAATCGCTGTAGAACCTTCTTCAAATAAGCCACCTGTATCAAACAAATCATGCCCTTCTTCTTGTCTCTGCCGATCTCCATCCCTAAAATGCGCTTCGCCTCGCCCAAGTCCTTCATCTCAAACTCATTTGAAAGCTGAACTTTCAAATCATCTATAGCTGACCTGGAACTAGAGGCAACCAACATGTCATCGACATAAAGCAACAAATAAATGTACGTACCTCCTCTCAACTTGCGAAAATACACGTAAGGATCAAACTGGCTCCGAGTGTACGAATGACCAAGCATAAAACCATCGAATCGCCTATACCACTGTCGAGGAGACTGCTTCAAACCGTATAGCGATTTCTTTAACCTGCAAACCAACTTATCTTTCCCTGCAGCTCGGAATCCTAATGGCTGAGTCATATATATTTCTTCATCAAGATCACCATGAAGAAATGCTGTCTTCACATCCAACTGATCTAACTCCAAACCATACTGTGCCACCAAAGCTAGCAAAATCCGAATCGACGAATGCTTTACCACCAGAGAGAAAACCTCATTGTAGTCAATACCTTCCTCCTGTACATAGCCCTTCGCAACCAACCTAGCCTTGAACCTCACTGGAGTGCCCTCAATGCCCTCCTTCTTCGTGTATACCCACTTGCACCCAATCGCCTTCCGCCCCTTTGGAAGCTCAACAAGCTCCCATGTATCGTTCTTGTGAAGAGACTCCATCTCCTCCTGCATAGCCACCTACCACGAATCAGCCTCCGAACTCTGCTCAGCCTCTCTGAAAGTAGTAGGCACCATCTCATCGATACTCTCCACCGGAAGTGCATATGCAACTGTGTTGGCATACCGTGCTGGCACCCGTATGTCTCTCCTCTGTTTCCGTGCTGCAATAGAATCCTGAACCTGAGCCGTCGGTCCCTGATCCTGCTCATGAGTACTCGTATCCTCCGCATCACCGTCGTGCTCGCCTGGCGTCACCTCAGTTGGCACTCTAATGGATACTGCACTATCTGGGCTCTGTGGAGCTGCATCAATCTCCACCACCTGCGAAATCTCCTCTGTCGGGTCGCTCTCCACCTGAAGAGAGCTGGGAAGCTTCAAGATAGAAGCCTCATCGAAAGTGACGTCCCTACTCAGCACAATCTTCTTATCAACTGGATCCCAAAGCTTGTATCCCTTGACACCACGCTTGAATCCTACAAATAGCTGTGAAGTGCCTCTCTATGCCCTCGTCTCGACATAGCTGCTGAAAGGGGTCTGAAGTATACTCGCCGCCGTTGTCGGATCGCAACATCTTGATCTTTCTCCCAGTCTACAGTTCTAACCTCTTCTTCCACTCCACAAACAAATCTAGGACTTCACTCTTATGCTTCATGGTGTACACCTAACATCGCCTAGAATAGTCATCAACGAACGTGACAAACCAATGTTGACCACCAAGTGATGCCATCTTGGGGGGACCCCAAACATCTGTGTGCACGTAGTCCAAGATGCCCCTCGTCCTATGAATGGCTGTCCCGAACTTCACCTTTGTCTTCTTGCCAATTACACAGTGCTCATAGAATTCCACTTTACCACTATTGGCTCCCTTCAAAATCCCCTGCTTGCACAATGCCTGTAGTGACTTTTCACCTGTATGCCCTAGCCTGTAATGCCAAAGTCTGCTCATGTCCGTCTCTGAAATCGCCGAAGCAACCTGGCCAATCTCGGTGCTCCCTTCAGATAGTATAAATTATGACTGCGGACTCCCTTCATCACCACCAAGGATCCCTTAGTAACCTTCGCTACAGCATCCTCAAAGGTCACCCTGAATCCCTTCGCCTCCAAAGTCCCAACTGAGATAAGATTCTTCTTAAGTTGAGGAACGAATCTCACCTCCTTCAACTCACAGACTACTCCATCGTGCATCCGAATCCTCACAGTACCTATCCCACGAACGTCACAGGATTGATCATTTCCCATGACCACTACACCCCCATCGAGTCTCTCAAATGATGAGAACCAATCTCGCCTAGGAGTCACATGATAAGTAGCGCCAGAATCAAGCATCCACTCTGATGCATCCAAATGGTTCACCTCCGGAGTAATCAAAAGAGAAAAGCTCGAATCATCGGAATCATTGCCGCTAGCAACATTCACCTCATTGGCCTTCGGGCCCTTATTCTTGCTATTCTCCTTTTCTTTGACTTTCGGGCAATCGCTCTTCCAATGTCCCTGCTCCTTGCAGAATGCACATTGGTTCTTTCCAAGCTGGTGACGACCTCTTGACTTTGACCTCCCTCTATTTCCACCTTTCTGATATGAGCTTCTACCTCTCGTCGACAAGGCCTCTCCTGAAGTACTAGCGCGGGAAGTCTCCTTATCCTTCCTCCTCAAATCGTAGTTCGTCAATGCGTTAGTCACTTCACTATAAGTGATAGAAGATCTCCCGTTCAGCAACGTAAGCACGAAGGTATCATACTCCTCATCCGGTAAGGAGCCCAAAAGAATAATAGCATTGTACTCATCTGTGATCTTCTCATCCACGTTCGCCAAGTCCGACAACAACTTAGTATAGTTGTTCACATGAGCCGCAAGCGAGGTGCCTCGGGACATCTGGAATCTGAATAATCTTCGCAGCAAGTGCAACCTGTTCTCAACACTCTTCATGAGATACTTGTTGTTGAGAATTTCTCACATCTTCATCGCAGACGTTACCCCAATCACATCGTATTTCAGCTCCTGTTCCAAACAGGACCTGATCACCCCGCAAGCATTTCGATTCATCTTATCCCATATCGCCTCTTCATATTTAGGTGGCCTCACATCGACCATGATGGTCTCCTCCAGATTTTGAGCATTGAGCGCATCCTGTACGTCGCTCATCCACAAACCAAAATTGATTTTGCCGTTGTATTTCACTACACTAATCTTAGTGTTCTGAAAACCCACTTGAACTGTGCCTGTCATCTTGCTGCTTTCACCAACTTCTTCACCCATAATCACAAATTCCAAATTGTAGAGAAAGATCCAAACTTTGAAAAGAATAAGAAATTACCCAACTGAACCCTAGATTGGATTCCAAATAGAACTCCTAACCACACGAGGAAAGCGAGATCTTCAATGACAACTTCAAACCCTAACTCCACCAAAACCTAGAACTCCAAGAACTAAGCTTCCAACTGAATCTTCCTCCACCTAATCCAAAACCCCAGATCTGAAATCTGAGCTCTGATACCACTTGTCGCGCGCCTATGCGGAAGCGTTGCACGCACACACAACGAACCTGTGATCACGAGTAGAAGAGAACCACACACTCGCACAAACCAAGCCAATTACGACAAATCAAACCAAACACAGAGATATACGTGGTTCGGCAAGTTGCCTACGTCCACGGGGAGAGGATGGGGAGATTTCACTAAATCAAGGAGAGTACAAAGGATTACAATCACACAAATTCCCTCAAAATAACCCTCAACCAAAGATCTCACATTGCTCACAATATCTCCCTCTCACAATGCTCAAAAGATTCCTTAATCTCTGATAAAAAACCCTAACAAATCGTTTCCCTATTTATATCAAAACAAAAACCCAATCAGACTGCAAACAGGAAACCTGATTATGCAAAATACCCGTCGTAAGTCGACTTATCAGTCAGCATAAGTCGACTTGGCAGAGAGAAAAACAACAACTAGAGCACACTTCGTAAGTCGACTTAACAGTCATCATAAGTCGACTTGGCAGAGAAAAAATCAACAATTCCAGCGCAGTTCGTAAGTCGACTTGTGCACACTGATAAGTCGACTTACCATAAGTCGACTTACCCTCTGTGCATGAGTCGACTTATATCAAAAAATCTGTTTTTTCTGATTCTTCCACACAAATTGTGTTCGTTTCTTATTTCAGGGTATTTATCTACTCATACTTGAGTCTCTATATTCAGAATGTTCCTCAAGGTGTACCAAACCAGCTTAATGCGGCTAGGTCATCTTAAGCTCTAGACTACTTGATCGGAATCCAACCATCAATCTGTAGGACCCATGCTCGTTGGATTCTGCCGAGGGTCAAGACCGTATGTTTAACTTATTATGTTTATCAAGATTCTATGCTAAGATTAATTTAATTGAAATAAGCGCGCCACAATATGTTTGGTCTATATCCTATTATGCTCTCATTTTTTAATGTTAGAGCTAGTTCGGGTGCAGTTATGTTGTCGTGATAGCTGGTAAAGCCTCTCTCTAATCTGTATGATCATGAAAGTGATGTAGGTTCCTTGCTCGGGCTAGCTTAATTATGAACTTTCCTTATCCTTATTATGGCTAAAAAGATTTTAGGTCTTGATTAATATCACGATCTGAAACCAATATTATGAGATTATTATTTATCGGTTAACTCGTCTCAAGTTCCCAGCTTTTCTAGAATCTCCAGGACTTGTGAATTCAAGCTTTGCCTTATTATTATTACTTATGGGGTTTTCCCCCGGAGTGGGGAACATTCTTCAAACATGGCCATGTTTGGATTGTGTACTATATTTGGGTTACTAACTCTTCATCCTTTAAAATAAAATAGTAATATGTTTTACTCGAAATTATAGCAGGGATTAGATGAGATTATTTAGTCCATTAATTAATGAGTCCATAGATTTAAGATTAAATAATGGGGGAGAGGGGATGTTATTATAGCCCTGAAACTAACTAGGAACTAAACAGAAAAGATGCCATTGTCCCTCAACTTTCTAAAATTTACCAATGTTTTCCGTCGCTAATTCTTTACCCTCACCCACTTTAATGGTTGGATACGTCCCTCAAGTCAACAGTATATGCATATCAACCGTCCTAAATCAAGATATTTGCTAATGCCCTCAAGCTTTAAAACTACAATTTTTTGCTGCACAAACACAAAAAAAGAATTTGAAAAGTACAAAAGAAGTCCCTAAAAATGAAAATTACACAGATCCTCCTAAAATCTAAAAATTGCAAATAACTCTCTAAAATATGCATATAGCCCCCCTGTAAAATCTAAAATCCCCTTAAAACTTGAAAATAAAAATGGACTCTTGAAAAAGCCCAAAAATTACAAACGAAACCCTAAAAATTAAAAACTTACAAATAACTCCCAAAAAATGAATTTCTAACAACTCCCTAAAATCTAAAATTTATAAACAGACACCTAAAAGTACTTGCTAGTACATAAAAGGGCGTTGTAGACATTAATGTTGTGTATTAATCACATACCTGTAGAAACAGCAGCAGTTCAGGCTCAGGTTTCAGTCTGGGCAGGCGGCGGTCGACCGGTCCGGTCGACCGCATTCGTGCACATTTGTCACTGTGCTTCAGTTTTGGCGTCGGTCGACCGAACCAGTCGACCGGAGCGGTGGTCGGTCGACCGGGTCGGTCGACAGCCGATGTCTCTAGACCTTGGGCTGTTTTCTGGATGGAGGTCGGTCGACCGGTCCGGTCGATCGGAATTGATCGCGGTCGACCGTACCGGTCGACCGACGAAGCGGGTTTCAGTTCCCAGACCCGTTTCGCTTGTGAGTTGTATTTAAACCCTAAACTCGTTTCTAGGGTTTATGTTGGGCGATTTTGAGCTGAGCAAAGGGAGATTTGAGGGCTTCTCTTGTTGGAGTCATTTGGAGAGATCAAGTGGTCTTGTTTGAGGGTTTTGGGTAAGATTTGTAACCCTAATTTGTATTTCCTTTGATTTGAATAGTGAAACTCCCCCTCCTTGCCCCGTGGATGTAGGCATATTGCCGAACCACGTATATCTTGTGTTTGTGCTGTGATTGGTGTTTTCAGCAAAAGTTGAACTTGTTGTCGAATTCATTATATTCTTTTTGATTACAATAAATTCACAGAAAACAGCCTTTTTATAAGACTTTTCTACACAACAAAAGAAAATTACAACTCTTGAAGAAAATAACAC
>BQKN01067199.1:945202-959331 GCA_022839385.1 Asparagus kiusianus
TGTCTCGCGTGGGCGAGACAGTGTAGATTGTCTCGCGTGGGCGAGACAGTAAAAGTCTGTCTCGCCCAGCGAGACAGTAAAGACTGTCTCGCACGGCGAGACAACCCAAACTTGTGTTCTCATCTGATTTTTTGGATGACTTCCTTTTGAGCTGTGTTTGGATATCTTTCAGCATTTTTTTGACGCCTACAATTGGTTGGCTTGCATTGCTTTGTGGTCTACTATTGTCTTGTGTGTGCTCTCGATTTGGTCAAGTTAGGGCTTCCACGGCGCACAACAAGTGGTATCAGAGCTCCGGGTTGGATTTGGGAGTTTTGTTCGAAGGATTCATTGTTGGGTTCTTGTTTAAAGAGTAGATCTACAATATGGGTGATGCAAGCAATGCTACTTCAAGTGCTACTAGTACATCGGGGTCGGCTTTGACAAAGGCGATCCAAAATTTGAGCATCAATAACACCAAAATTGATGTTCCAAAGTTTGACAGCAAGATCAACTTAGGTTTATGGAGGTGTCAAGTAATGGACGCCTTAGATGCACAAAATTTGGAGGAGACTCTTGAGTTTCAAGAGAAACCCGAGGAGATTGATGATAGGGTTTGGAAGAAAATGAACAGTAGGGCTTGTGGAGTTATACGGTCATGCCTAACGCCGGATCTCATTTATGATGTGATGAACGAGACGTCGGCAAAGAGATTGTGGGAAACGCTCAATGAAAAATATTTGACAAAGAGCATTGAGAATAGGCTTCATTTGAAGAAAAGGTTCTACCAATTCAAGATGAAGAAAGGAGTTTCCATTCGGGAGCATGTTAATAACTTTACAAAGCTTATTTCGGATATGGCCAATGTTGATATCATGGTGGAAGATGAAGATAAGGCGATGTTACTATTGTGTTCGTTGCCGGATGATGAGTTTAGTACTTTTGTTCTCACCATGATAAATGGGCGAACGACAGTTAGCTACAAGGAGGTAACCTCGGCATTGGTGAATTATGAGCTGAGGAAGAATGATGGTGAGCCCTCCGAGAAGGCATCGGGTGATGCATTAGCAGTTCGTGGCCGTAGTCTGAATCATCAGAAGTTCAACCGCTCAAAATCGAAGAATAGGGGTGGCCATAAAAGTGTTGGTAGAAATCAATGTGCTTTTTGCAAAGAAGAAGGACATTGGAAGAATGAGTGCCCAAAGTTGAAGGATAGAGCCGGAAAGCAAAGAGGGAAAGCTGCACAAGCTTCAGAGGTGAACGTTGATAAGGTTGTTGGTGACAATTCAGATTCAGATTCTTCCGGCTACACTTGTCCCGCACTGCCGTCAGTTTATTTTGCTGACTCTTCAGAGTGGATGCTTGATTCGGGAGCTACATTTTACATTTGCCCTAAGAGGGATTGGTTTACCAACTTTGAGGAGTTGAAGAGAGGAGACGTGGTGCTCATGGGGAACGATCACGTTTGTCCTATTAGTGGGATTGGCTCAGTCAGAATCAGAATGCATGACGGGGTGATTAGGGAATTGAAAGAAGTGAGGTTTGTTCCGCAGTTGACGAAGAATCTCATTTCTCTTGGGACTTTGGAGGCATCCGGCTACAGAGTGATATTAGAGGATGCTAGTTTGAAGGTTATGAAGGGATCCATGGTGGTGATGCGAGGGGTCAGGGAAAACAACCTATACTACTTGAAGGGCAAGACAGTGACAGGGGGTCTGGCTGCTTCTATCACCACGGAGGAGGATACTACCACACTATGGCACATGAGACTTGGACACACAGGTGATAAGTCCCTATAGTCTTTGGCAAAACAGGGGCTATTGAAAGGTGCAAAGACCTGCAAGATGGAGCTGTGTGAGCATTGCATACTTGGGAAGAAGACTAAAGTGAAGTTTGACACCGCAATTCACAACACCCAAGGTATATTAGACTACATTCACACAGATGTTTGGGGCCCTTCTAAGCACACATCGCTTGGTGGGGCAAATTATTTTGTCACTTTCATAGATGATTATTCCAGGAGGAATTGGGTATATACCATGAAGCATAAGCATGAGGTCCTGGATATATTTGTGGAGTGGAAGAAGAAAGTGGAGCTGCAGACAGGTAGAAAGGTAAAGCCTCTTCGTTCAGATAATGGTGGAGAGTACAAAAGTGATCCATTTCTGCAGTTTTGCCGGGATCACGGCATTAAAAGACACTTCACAGTTAGAGAGATACCGCAACAGAATGGGGTGGCAGAGAGGCTGAACCGTACCTTGCTGGAGAAGGTGCGATGTATGATGACGCAGAGCGGATTATCTAGATCTTTTTGGGCCGAGGCGCTGGTTTATGCGAGCCATCTCATTAACAGGTTGCCGTGCACTGCGATAGAGGGGAAGACTCCTATGGAGCGTTGGTCTGGTTCTGTGGCTAGTGATTATGAGACTCTTCGGATCTTTGGGTGTCCAGCTTATTTCCATGTTAGTGATGAGAAGTTGAATCCGAGAGCGAGGAAGGCTATCTTTGTGGGTTTTAGAGAAGGTGTAAAAGGCTTCAAGTTATGGGATCCACAAGACAAGAAGATGATCATTAGCAGAGATGTCACATTCGATGAGGCGTACATGATGAAGCCTCGAGTTCCTCAGCAGGTGGAGGAAGATCAGACAGAGAGGATATCGCAGCAGGTGGAGTATGATGTGACTCCACCCACTCCAGTTAGCACTGTTCCTATTGAGACTCCTACAGAGGTGACACATGAAGGAGATGAGATGACAGTCGGGCATGAGGAGGATACAGTGGATG
Source organism: Asparagus kiusianus (assembly GCA_022839385.1). NCBI lineage: Eukaryota > Viridiplantae > Streptophyta > Magnoliopsida > Asparagales > Asparagaceae > Asparagus > Asparagus kiusianus. The sequence goes on from BQKN01067199.1 coordinate 947,966, forward strand.
GTGAGGCTCAGGAGCAGGGTCATGCTCAGGGGTCTATTGCAGCAGACAGACCGAGGAGAGAGATTCGTCGGCCAGCTAGATATGATGATGTCATGGTGGCATATGCTTTATCTGTGGAGGTCGTTGATGATCTTATTCCTGCCACATTCAGGGAGGCAGAGTCCAGCCCTGATTCTATTAGGTGGAGGAATGCTATGGAGGAGGAGATGCAATCTCTTCAGAAGAACGATACTTGGGAACTTGCAAAGCTACCGAAGGGTAAGAAAGCTATTGGTTGCAAGTGGGTGTATGCTAAGAAAGAGGGATCTTCTATTGGGGACATTCGGTTCAAGGCCAGATTGGTTGCCAAGGGATATGCACAGCTTGAGGGAGTTGATTACAACGAGGTATTTTTACCCGTTGTGAAGCATTCATCTATTCGGATTCTATTGGCATTGGTGGCACAGCTGGACTTGGATTTGGTCCAAATGGACGTGAAGACGGCCTTTCTACATGAAGACTTAGATGAGGAGAACTACATGACACAACCCATGGGGTTTAAAGCTGCAGGAAGAGAAGATTTGGTGTGCAAATTGAAGAAATCTCTTTACGGACTGAAGCACCGCGACAGTGGTACAAGAGATTTGATAGCTTTATGATTGGCAGAGGGTACACGAGGAGCCCTTATGACCCATGTGTGTATATGCGCAAGCTACAGGATGGTGAGCACATTTATTTATTATTGTATGTTGATGATATGCTCATAGCTTCCAGGAACACTTCAGCTATTGGGAAATTGAAAAAGGAGCTGTCATCTGAATTTGAGATGAAGGACCTGGGAGAGGCTAAGAAGATACTGGGTATGGAGATTGAGCGAGACAGGGTGAAGGGAAGATTGAAGCTTACACAGAAGAGTTACTTGCAGAAGATGCTGAAGAAATTCAGTTTTGAGGGCAATACCAAGGTGGTGAGTACTCCATTAGCTTCCCACTTTAAGCTTTCAGCTTTGATGTCACCAGTTTCAGTGGAGGATAGGGACTACATGTCCAAAGTTCCGTATGCCAGTGCAGTGGGTAGCTTGATGTATGCTATGGTGTGTACGAGGCCAGATTTGTCACAGGCCGTGAGCATGGTATCTAGGTACATGCACAACCCCAGGAAGGGGCATTGGGAGGCTGTGAAGTGGATTCTACGGTATATTAAGGGTACTGTGGATGTTGGGTTGATTTTTACGAAGAATGATGAGACAGGGTAGAATTGTGTTGGCTACGTGGATTCTGACTATGCTGGAGATCTTGACAAGCGTCGGTCCACTACAGGTTATGTTTTTACATTGGCTAGTGCACCGGTATGTTGGAGATGCACCCTTCAGTCTACAGTGGCGCTTTCTACTACGGAGGCGGAATATATGGCGGTGACTGAAGCAGTGAAGGAGGCTTTGTGGCTATATGGTTTGTTGGATGATTTGGGGATTGCACAGGAGACCATTCAGGTACATTGTGATAGTATGTCAGCTATCTATTTGGCAAAGAACCAAGTCTACCATGCACGCACAAAGCACATTGATGTCAGATTTCATTTTGTACGTGACGTATTGGATGATGGTGATGTCACGTTGGAGAAGGTCTACACTAAGGACAATCCTGCTGATATGTTGACCAAAGTTGTACCAGGTGTGAAGTTTGGTCATTGTTTGAGCTTATTGAACATTCTTCGTTGTTGAGGTCGTTGGCGGCCATTTGGATGAACTACGTTCGGCTTGATTCCTTGGGCAAGAGGATACGTAGGCAGTCTTGCAGATGCAGCCAGTTGAAGTTGATTGGGGGTGTTTAGGTGTCGGCTCAGTTTTGACAAAAGTTCGCCGAGGTGGAGATTTGTAGAATCAGCAGCAGTTCAGGCTCAGGTTTCAGTCTGGGCAGGCGGCGGTCGACCGGTCCGGTCGACCGCATTCGTGCACATTTGTCACTGTGCTTCAGTTTTGGCGTCGGTCGACCGAACCAGTCGACCGGAGCGGTGGTCGGTCGACCGGGTCGGTCGACAGCCGATGTCTCTAGACCTTGGGCTGTTTTCTGGATGGAGGTCGGTCGACCGGTCCGGTCGATCGGAATTGATCGCGGTCGACCGTACCGGTCGACCGACGAAGCGGGTTTCAGTTCCCAGACCCGTTTCGCTTGTGAGTTGTATTTAAACCCTAAACTCGTTTCTAGGGTTTATGTTGGGTGATTTTGAGCTGAGCAAAGGGAGATTTGAGGGCTTCTCTTGTTGGAGTCATTTGGAGAGATCAAGTGGTCTTGTTTGAGGGTTTTGGGTAAGATTTGTAACCCTAATTTGTATTCCCTTTGATTTGAATAGTGAAACTCCCCCCTCCTTGCCCCGTGGATGTAGGCATATTGCCGAACCACGTATATCTTGTGTTTGTGCTGTGATTGGTTGGCTTGCATTGCTTTGTGGTCTACTATTGTCTTGTGTGTGCTCTCGATTTGGTCAAGTTAGGGCTTCCACGGCGCACAACAATACCCTTATAACAAAAAGTTCCAAACATGATATAAGTAATGTTAATAACAAGTTGAAGAAAAATATTATTAAAAAAATTAACTCACTATAGCCTACTGGATTATTATATCTCTGGACTATAATGAGTTAAATTAGCCCGGATAAAACAAGTTCTTGCTCCAAATGGCCCACAGGAAAAATCACATACAACTTCAACAGTTTAAACAACTCAAATAGCCAATAAATCCAGCAACCGTCCTACTCTAATAGTTGTAAAGAAAAACCCAATAAATTTTAAAAGGCATAAAATTTCAAGAAGGTGGAGTTCGAAGTCTTCAAACACCAGATAGGTACTGGAGATTACTGCAATAAAAGAAAGCATGGCCTTGCTCCAAACACAAGAAAACCCAAACAACAATTGAGATGGTCTCAAAATAGAATCTATCTATATAATCCAGGAAAAAAAATATTCACCAGTCTCGTTACCTTCTATCAACTCATAAAAACAAAATTGCACTTGAACAAACAAGAGTTGATAACATAATGAAAAGAACTGGGATGAAGTTTGTTTTCTGGTGATGTAAGACATATCAGACTTTTGATAGCTACCCTCTTATGGTAGGAGATGGTAGTTATTTTCTTTTTTAAACCAATTTGTTTACATGAAATTAGCTATAAAGCCGCTGAAGTAAAGGAAGTAGAGACTACTTTTGCTATCTTTGAAAAGAAAAGTATGTTTGTTTCTCTAGAAAAGCTAATTCCGACATTCTTAAAAGCTGACGTGACGCCTACGTGTCGTTTCTATTTCTTGAATATTTTTCCTCCTCTCAAGGCTCGGCAGTACCTTGAAAGCAGCTGAAATTGAGCCAATTTAGGAATAAAATCATTTCTATTATTGCGTAGATATTCTCTATTTCTAAATAAAATTCCGAAAGGTCCTCTTTTTCTCTTCTTAGCAATATTTATAATTGCTACAAAAAAAGTAAATGAAGAGGAAGAAACAATATTTCCTCTACTTCAAAAAAATTTATGAAACAAACAAAAAAGTAGTACTTCCATTACTTCATACTTCATAATTTTAGAAGTAATAGATTTAATCTACTTCTTACTTTAACTACTTCTTATCAACCAAACATGCCCTATGTTGCAAAAGGTAAAGCAAGTAAAATAGGCAAATTAGAAAGTAACTTCGAAAACCATTAGACTTTTTAAACCCATGTGGCAATTCTAAAATACGAAAGTAGTAGGGCAGAAAGAGCTTCCCCAATTTTTAAGGGTTTTTTCATATATGTCCCTTAAACCAGGCATATTTGCAAATCTACCCCCCAAATCATCAATTTTGAAGAAAGTAACCTCCAAATCAACAAATAATCAACTTTATTATAAAAATTTGACCAATCTGTTATATTTTCACATTTCATGTCAAAATTGAGAGGTTATCATTATGGGATTTATACTCTTTGACACATATAGAATTCAAATAATCTTTCATATATATCTCAAAGTTTCTTTTGATTGAGTTTCAACATACCTTCCACAGCTTCCTTCTACACTCTTTCAAACAAAACACATGCCTACAAAACACATAGAATGAGAGGATGGATAGGGAAGTGATATCGCAGATTCAAACTCCTGATTTTTTAATATTGAATCTGAATAGACATTTTCTTTTCTCCAAGGACGAGTTTGTGCACAGCCACACTACAAGGATTATAAGAAATGACATGCCATTTTATATGGTTTAGCATATTCATATCCCTAGTAGGTGCTATCATCAAGTAAACTAACTTGCATGTAAAACTAAATAGGGTCACAATATTCTCTCAAAAAAACCTATTACAGGTATCAACAATGAAAACTTAACTCTATCTGACAATCTCAAAAATAAAATTCAATGAATACACATGGGGAACAAACTAATGGCTAATAAGCTAATCTAAGAAGAAGGAAAACAAATTTTCAAATGCTAAAGATTTTGCATAATAGCTATGTGAAAAAGTGATCCACCAAGCATTAGTCCAAGCATTAGTGTAAGATCTCTTGCACATAGAGCCAAGAAAATAGATATTATATATGACTTAGAAAACAAACAATGAATGATATACTCATCAAATCAATGACTCTAACTTTTTTCTTTACATAAACTGCAAAATTCTTATAGGCGAAAAGAAACTACTAAAGCTAAACAATTCTGAAGGCACAAATAAGAAATTCCAACATATACCGTAAGCTTGCAAATTAGATAGTGTTTAATTACTCTAGTGAAATATGATGTGTAAAAAATCTAAGCAATCTTTGAAAAAAGGGTTCAATTTCCCAGGTGCATAATGCCTACATCATAACTGAAATCCTCCCACATAATATCGATGCTCCGCCATTTTTTCTACGTCTTTGAGATACCATCGACAGCTTTTGGCGAAATAAGGCTTTCCCTGTAAAAAGCAAAATCACTTCGCTCTCCACCAAGGAAGAGCTCGTGCGAAGCTCCGCTACAAAGATTATAAGAAATGGCATTCCATCCTCCAGATGTGTAGTCTCTAAAGAGAATATCACCATCTACAATATCTATGACATCACCTTCATAAACCTTGTGCAAACTTGAATGGTCATCATTATGAAATTCATATTCTTTGACCCATGTATTATTCAAATAGTCTTTCATAGTCCATATCTCAAAGAAACTTTCGGTTGGGTTACTGAATGTAAGCCAAAGCTTCCCCCCAGACTCCTTTAAACTGGAGTACAACATATGGGAGGATAACGAGGGATGGGGGAGCGATATCGCTGAACCAAACTTCTCATCTTTGATACTGAATCTGAAAAGACATACTTTTTCTTCTCCTTGGAGATTACCTCTTGCAATCCAGTAAAGGGCTTCATGAAGGAGAACAGGCTTATAACAACACCACATTCCAAAAGGAGCTTCACCAAGGCACCTCCATTCTCTAGTGCCCACAGTATAGATCTCACAATGTGCAGGATGTTGAGTGGGATGCCGTCCAAGAGAAAATAATCTAACTATCTTGTATAGCCCGATATTCATGTCGACACCCAGACCAAAACTTTCATATACATAGGCTCCACAATGACCACTGTTCTTTGGAAGTTTCTGAAGTTCCCGAGTCATAGGATTTAACAAGTATATATCAGGTTTAGGACCTCCGCTGCCGTAATGAAGACAAGTCAATCCATCGACAAAATTTGATAACAGATAATAGTTGCTCCCAAGATTAAGCCTGTACGAAGTCTTCGTAGGATTCCTCGCATCGCCCATACTGAAGTCATACAGCTCTACTTTACCATTAAAAACGTGTTTATCAATAATTATGTAGCTCGCGGATCTCACGTGCAGTGATCTCAGGAAACGGGCATCGTGAGTTAGAGAAAGCCATTGCTTGCAGGCACAGAGGAATTTCACAACAGATTTCGCAGGTAGTCTTGAGAGAATGTCAGCCATGATGTCAAGTGGTAGAAGAAGCCATGAGCAGCAAGTTTCAGTTTTCGTTTCGGGCTACATAACGCACAAATATTTTCATATTAAACCATAATTATCAGAATCAACTTTGTAATAGGAAAAAAAAGTACCTGAATCTTCTTCTTCTTCTTCTTGGAGCCGTCTTCTTCGACTTGTGATGGGGTGATGCTCTTCTGGTTCTCCATGTCGGCTAGGTTTTCGAGCGCCTGCAGTATATCAAAAAAAATAAAAAAAATGCGTTTTTTAAAAGGGAAAGAACAAAAGATTGTGGTATTTTCTTACTACTTTACAAATCAGAAGACCTGTCTACGGATACTTTTTGCTACACTCTAAATCGGAAGAAGAAGAAACCAGGGTTGGGAATTTATTTTGATTTTTTTTGGCGGAAATTTGGGGGTTTTAATAGTTTTTTGTGAAATAAGCAGAGGGTTTGCAGCCTCGGACGCACGAGGAAAACCAACTATCAACAAGAGAGAAGTCTATTCCGCCTAACCTCCAAATCTTAGCATTTGGAAAGTATTCCTCAAAATCATCAATTTTGGAAAAATGTCCCCCGATTTTAACAGGCCAATTTGTAGCTACAATATAAAAATTATCAATAAAGTAATTAAATTTATACTCATCAATTCGACGATTTATATTGATTCCGGAGGCACCTTCGAAGTTGATAGTGTTAAGAGTGAGTTTTGCAAATGCTAATATTTAGATATTAGTTTTTCAAATATATATGCAAATAATCTTCTTATGATATGAAATAATGTGGATGTCCATTTAGTTTTCCAACAAGTTGATATTACGCTAGTACATTAATCTTCTTCCTAGAACAACACAATGCATGTTCTTGAAAGACTAAGTTTATGAATGAGTAATTAATATGATTCATGTATCATCATCTTAGTTTGTATATAAATAGATGTATTCCTACATCACTTTGATATATTAATGAAGAACGAATGAAATAAAAAATTTCTCTACTTCTCGTCTACTTTTCCTTCTCTACTTCATTAGTTTCATAACACGTTATCAGCACGAGACTCTACCATTGAAACAATATTCTTCAAGTCCATTAGATTCATCGTTGGGCACGTGTTGATATTTTGGATAAACTTTCGAGGTATAATTTTTCTTTCCAATTCAATTCATTTTTCACTATGACTAACCTTCCAAAATAAAAATTTATGTCACTTGATATTTCTGGAAAGAACTACTTATCTTGGATGTTAGATGTTGAAATACATCTTGCTGCAAAAGGTCTTGAAAATACTATTGTGGAAGAAAATCAGACATCAAATCAAGACCGTGCCAAAGCTATGATTTTCCTTCGCTGTCATTTGGATGAAGGATTACAAACTGAATATCTAACTGTGAAAGATCCACTTACTATGTGGAATAATTTGAAGGAGAGATTTGACCACCTGAAGTTGGCTGTGCTCCCAAAAGCTCGGTATGATTGGCTTCACTTAAGGCTACAATATTTTAAATGAATCAGTGAGTATAATTCTGCAATGTATAAAATTACCTCTCAATTGTAATTGTGTGGAGAAAATATCACTGATGACGATATGTTAGAAAAAACATTCTCCACCTTTCATGCTTCAAATATGCTCCTGCGGCAGCAATATCGAGAGAGGGGATTTAAGAAATACTCTAAATTGATTTCATGCCTCCTTTTCGCTTAACAAAATAATGAATTATTATTGAAAAATCATGAGTCCCGACCTACTGGTTCTAGCCCATTCCCTAAAGCGAATGCAACTAAATCTCAAAATCATGGTCGTGGGCGTAGACATGGCCATGGAGGAGGCCGAGGACGTAGCTGTTATCGTGGACGATGTCATGGCAGATATGTGACTTATAATCATATTGATCATAGCCGTGGCAGATGACAAAACAACTCCCAGAAATGGGACAATATTGATAAGAAATGTGAAGAAAAGAAACATTATGAGGAAATTTGCTACCGGTGTAGAATAGAAGGTCATTGGTCCCATGTCCGTCGTACGGCAAAACATCTTGTTGACCTCTATCAGGCATCATTAAAAGGAAAAGGCAAAAATGCCGAGACAAATTTTATTGATCAAAACAATGTTTATGATGATCTTAATGATATCACACACCTTGATGTAGCTGATTTCCTTGAGTAACCTGAAATTGTGAAATGATCCCATGATAAATACCCGACATTTTGAATTTTGTTATTTTCGCATCTTTTATGTAATTTTCTTTATGAATTTTATAATTTATAGACTTTATTGATATTTACTTTTGTTTGTAATTTTCTTTGTCATTTCTTCCTGAAGAAAAAATAGATGCCAGATATTTAGGATCAAACAATGGTGATGATAATACTTGTCTCATTGATAGTGCTACTACACACATTATACTTAAAAACATGAAGTATTTTTCTCATTTGAAAATGGAAGAAACAAATGTTAACACAATAAGCAGTAGTGCTAAATTGATTGATGGCTCTGGAAGAGCCACTGTATTTCTCTCCGAATGAACTAAAATTGTCATAAATAATACAATACTCTCAATAAAGTCTCGAAGAAAATTGCTAAGTTTTAAAGATATCCGCCGAAATGGATATCATATCAAGACAATGAATGAGACAAATGGTGAATACTTATTGATTACAAATACCATTTCTGAGAAGAAATACGTATTAGAAAAGCTGTATTCTCTATCTTCTGGTTTATATTATACAAAAATAAGTGTAGCTGAAATGTATCACCTTGAAGACCGGAAGTCTACTAATCCCAATGATTTTATGATTTGGCATGATCGCCTTGGACATCATGGTTCTATAATGATGAGGCAAGTAATTACAAATTTACATGGTCATTCATTAAAAAAATCAAAAAAATACTAAATTCTAATGAATTCTCATGTGTTGCTTTCTCTCAAGGGAAGTACTTGTTAGACCATCACCAACGAAAGTGGGAACTGAATCCCCTGCATTTCTAGAACGAATTCATGGTGATATATGTGGGCCTGTAGATCCACCATGTGGACCATTTAGATACTTTATGGTACTAATTAATGCATCAACAAGATGAGCACATGTAAGTTTATTATCTAGTCACAACCTAGTGTTTGCGAGATTGCTTGCTCAAATAATTAAATTGCGACCACAATTTCTTGATTATCCTATTAAGAAAATTCGTCTAGATAATGCTGGTGAATATTCATCACATGCCTTTGATGATTATTGCATGGCTATTGGGATAAGTGTTGAACATCCTGTAGCTCATGTTCATACACAAAACGGTCTAGTCGAATCATTTATTAAACGGCTTCAATTAATTGTAAGACCATAGTTAATAAGGTCTAAACATCCTTTATCTGCTTGGGGACATGCTATATTACATGCAACAATACTTGTGAGAATTAGGCCGACAAGTTATCATATTTATTCTCCCTTACAATTAGTTTTTGGTCACGAGCCTAATATTTCTTATTTAAGAATTTTTGGTTGTGCGGTATATATTCCTATTGCTCCGCCTCAACGTACTAAAATGGGCCCTCAAAGAAGATTGGGGATATATGTCGGGTATGAATCACCTTCTATAATTAAATATGTTGAACCATTAACAGGTGATTTTTATACTACAAGATTTACAGATTGTCATTTTGATGAATCACATTTCCCGACATTAGGGGGAGGTAAAGATCAACCGAAAAAAAGTTACTTGGAAAATATCATTAGACTTTCTTGATCCTCGTACAAAAGAATGTGAACTAGAAGTTCAAAGGATTATACATTTACAGAAAATTATAAACCAATTACCAGATGCTTTTAGTGATTCTAGAAGAATTACTAAATTGCATATTCCAGCAGAAAATGCTCCGATTAAAATTGATATCCCAGAAGGACAAATTAAAAGTGCTAACGAATCTAAAGCACGCCTAAAGCGTGGTAGACCTCTTGGTTCCAAAGATAAGAATCCTCGAAAGAAAAGAGGATTGAATGATCAAAATATTGCTAATGACAAAATTCAACCTCCTGAAGAGGTCGCCCCAAAAGATCTAACTCTTGAAGAAAATGAAACTTCAATAAATTTTGTTATTACGGGAAAGAGTTGGAGCCGAAGAGAAGTAATTATCGATAATGCATTTGCATATAAAACAGAACTTGATTTTATGGAAGATGACAAGGATCATGAACCCAGATCAATTGATGAATGTCGGTGAAGAAATGATTGGTCAAAATGAAAAGATGCGATCCAATCTGAATTAGATTCACTGGCTAAACGAAAAGTTTTTGGATCTGTAGTCCAAACACCCGAAGGTGTAAAGCCAGTATGATATAAATGGGTATTTGTGAGGAAAAGAAATGAGAAAAATAAAATTGTGAGATATAAAGCAAGACTTCTAGCCCAAAGATTTTCACAAAGACCGGGATTTGATTATGATGAGACATATTCTCCAGTAATGGATGGAATTACATTTAGATATCTTGTGAGTTTAGTAGTACATGAAAAACTTGATATGAGTCTGATGGACGTAGTCACTGCTTATTTATATGGAACATTAGATAATGATATCTATATGAAAATCCCTGAAGGATTTAGCATGCTTGAAGCATGTAAATCAAATCCTAGAGAAATGTACTCTATTAAGTTGAAAAGATCTTTGTATGGACTCAAGCAATCTGGATGAATATGGTATAACCGTCTTAGTGAATGTTTAGTCAAAGAAGGTTATACAAATTAATGACCCTATATGTCCATGTGTTTTCATAAAGAGGAATGAATCAAATTTTGTAATCATTGCTATATATGTTGATGACCTTAATCTGATTGGAACTCCTGAAGAGCTCCAAAAGGCGATTGAATTTTTGAAGAAAGAATTTGAGATCAAAGATTTTGGTAAAACTAAATTTTGCCTTGGTCTACAAATTGAGCATTTAGAAAATGGGATTTTTGTTTACCAAACTGCTTATACCAGAAGGTATTAAAATAGTTCTACATGGATAAAACACATCCATTAAGTACCTCAATGGTTGTCATGTCACTTGATCCTGCTAAGGATCCTTTTAGACCAAAAGAAGAAGATGAAGAGATTCTTGGTCCTGAAGTACCATATCTCAGTGCAATATGTGCACTAATGTATCTTGCTAATTGTACAAGACCAGATATATCATTTTTTGTGAATTTATTAGAAAGATTTAGCTCATCTCCTACAAAATGACATTGGAACAGTATGAAGCATATTTTTTGCTATCTCCAAGGACTAATTGATCTTGGCTTATTTTATTCTTATAATTCTCGACCTGAATTGCTTGGATATGTGTAGGCTGTCTAAAAATCACAATAGATAGCTGATTAAAAACTAGCCCCGACAATGGAAGTTACAATCAAACGACTTCTAAATCACTGCATCCGCAACTCCACAATCACCGCAAACACGACCTCAT
>BQKN01067199.1:997764-1009582 GCA_022839385.1 Asparagus kiusianus
TTGTTTTCTAAGTTTTTGAAGCAGCTCGCGGTCGACCGAATTTTTCGGTTGGTCGACCGACATGACTTTTCGGTCGACCGAAGGTTATTTCGGACGACCGCACTTTTCTTCAGTCAAGCGAGATTTTTTAAAATGGTCGTTTTGCCTCGTTTGTTGTGCTTTCACTCATTTGTGCTTAGCTCAGTCTGTGCTAACCACATGAAAAGGAGATTATCTTCCTAAACAGGAAGATTGGGTTTTGTTTTTAAATGTTTTAATATCTTCTATAAAAACCCCCAGACTGCTTCTTCTTCCCTAAGCCCTAACGTTTGAAAAACCAGAGAGCTGTTTTCTGTTTTCCTGAGAAAATTTTTCAAATCTGTTCTCTGTTTTCTTCTCTGTGGTTTTGTGTGAGTTCACCTCCCAGCTTCAGTAACTTCTTCTCTTTGCTATAGGGGCTTTGTAAAGAGAGGTTCTTGCATACTTTCTTTTGCTGTGAGGTTGAGATCTTGTGTGAGATCTACTGTGAGGGAGTGATCTGTTGAGATCAAACTGTGTAGTGAGAGAGATCGTGTGGGATTGCTGTGTAGACAAAGTTCCGGCTTCCAAACCGGGTGTGTAGTGGATTTCTCCTCGAGAGTGGGGAGCAGGGACGTAGGCCAGAGGGCCGAACCTCGTTAACACATCGCGCGTCAAGGATAACGATCCCTAACCCTCTCTTATTTACTTTGTTTGCATCTATTTACTGTGGATTGCTTGTTGTATGTTTTAAATTGCATATTAGAGCCTTTTGACCCTAATCACCCCCCCTCTAGGGTCCAACACTCCTCCTCCAGATCCTCCGCTTCTCACAAGCGTAAGAAGATCAAGACCCCGTTGCTGCGGTAGCTGGACCTTGTAATGCCTTTCCGGCCTCCAACGAGTCCGGATCTGCAGATCTGAACTCCTCCTCAATCAAGGAGTTGAGTACAGAAGGTGCGCCCCCTTTAATGAAGAGAGCTTGCCAAAGGCAGCGCCAACGCTGTGCGCGCCAACTCGCTAGGGCTTTGGAGTCAATTGACGGGATCCGTTACGAGGCGGATCTGAAAATTAGGCAACGCCAAGCGCCCTAAGAGCGGACAAATACCCTCTCCTCCAAATCATCAACAAGTGAATGGGTACAAATCAAAAGGACCTGTTCAACCCTTGAAGAACGGATCAAAAAGCGTCGCGCACTGCTTACGCACGCGCGAAGTCTTGCGCAAGAGGCTAAAAGGTTGCGGAGAGAAGAAGTGAAAAAGAGGCCACAAAAACTGCACAAAGTTTGGAGGCCAAAATCCAAAACGGCGGCCGAAAAGATCGAGAATCGCGGGTCACTTGAATCCGACCCGCCGGCGCGCGGGTCACTCCGATCCGACCCGCCAATTTGCAGGTCACTTCAATCCGACCCGCCAATTTGCAGGTCACTCCGATCCGACCCGTCGATTTGCAGGTCACTCCGATCCGACCCGCTAATGTGCAGGTCACTCGAATCCGACCTGCCGATTCGCAGGTCACTCAGATCCGACCCGCCAATTCGCAGGTCACTTGGATCCGACCCTCTGTTCGCGGGAAAAATCGTTGCTTTCTTCATCGATTCCATTGCTATCTCAAATAACAGTTTTTCGGTTACAAAGATCCGGTCTTTTTATAAGATCCGGTTACAATGAAAATCAAATAAAAGAAAAGAAAATTTATAACTTTTTATCCTTGTTTGTCGAACAAATCACGAGCTCCTGTTTTGCGGTCGCTCGCTTGCGTGGGTTCTTTGCCTGCGCCGGGGTTTATCCGTGGACCACCGCGAGATCTAGATCCGATCGGATCTACGCAGTACGACGGGTATTATTTCACCAAGGAAATAATAGCCGGGGGGATTAGTTCACCAAGGAAATAATCGCCCTATTCTCAGGATCAAAGACCAAGCTTTGATCCGGAGTATGCCTACGTAGATCTGAGATCCGGTTCCTCTCGAACTCTTGCCTTATTTGGCGTTGACGATCGCTAAGCACTGGATCTGGATGAGCAAGTCTTCAAAGTCCCAAAGCTTGAATCTTTTTTAGATCTGAGCTTCGAATCCTGCAGAGCTTCGCCTCCAAATTTTCCAACCCTTGAACAAATGAACCACCTCTCCTATTTATAGGCCATCTGAACTGTGCCTGCGCACAGGTGGCCGACACACCGAGCCACCTTGAGGTGGCTCGGCCTTGGCCTAGCCACCTTGAGGTGGCTCGGTTTTGGCCGAGCCCCTCTAGGTGTTGGGGTTTCCCGTCGTTTTCCGTTTTCCGGTTCTGTCCGTGATTCGGTTGTGTGGTTGATTTGTTCGGACTCGATTCGTTGACCTGATTTGCCAGTAAATCCGCTTCTGAGTTCGAGTCCGAAACTGATTTTGATTCGATCGTGATTCGTCAGAGTCTGCTCTTGGTTGGATGACTCGTTGATTCCTCAACCCGTTAGCTTGATTCCGCACGCGAGTGGATTCATTCCGTTGTTTGCGTGCGGTTCGTCAGCCTCGTAGCTTCGTTAATCCGCTTCGTCGCCTATCGTTTGGCTTCGGTGTTGTGGACTAACGATCGTGTTTGGATACGTCGCCCGATGGTTGGTTCAACGTCATCGAGCTGTGTTAAGGGACCTATAGGTAGTTTTATACGCCTACAGATACCCCCTCCAAAGTATTTCAGCCTCGTTCTTTTATAGAAGAGTCTGGAATACTTTGGATATGATTGTCCCATCCTTCAATTGATTATGACGGGATATCTAGAATGGCTTCTATTCTTGATTCCTTCAGTCCTCCAGGCTATTCGGTGCTTTGTCGAATGTCTGTAAGGGTTCCGGTGCTGCATTTATTGTCTGACCGTCTGTCGGAATTTTGAATTTGAAGTTGATTCTCGATTTCCTGACTTTTTAGCTCGAGTTTGCTGACCTTCGATTGTCGGTGTTGAATCATCATTTACATCGCGTTGTCCGGCGTCCGACACAGTTTATACTCGTACGTCTTCTGGAGTATACACAGTTTAAGCTCTTAAGGAATTGGAGCGTGGCAGATACTTGAGTCACGAGACCAATCTATGGAATTGATGCGTCAATGACTCGTATTTATAGAATTTTTGGTAAATTCTCAGCCATCAACGGGTTTGATGAGCCTTTACCGACTACCGTTTGAGTCGGGCTAGCATGCGGATTGTTCAAGTCCGTTCCACATGTGACGTTAAGCTAAAAGAGTTAACCCTTTTAGTGCTACGATATTGAATACGTAGACTTCGTCTTTCTCCCGTGAAAAGACTAAACAGCGACGTGTATGAGACGTCGACTTAGGATTTTTGGCAAATCCTCAGCCTTCAACGGATTTGATGTGCTCTTACCGATTATCGTTTGAATCGGGCTAGCATGCGGATTGTCTAAATCCGTTCCGCATGTGACGTTGTGCTAAAAGAGTTAACCCTTTTAGTGCTACGATATTGAATACATAGACTTTGTCTTTCTCCTGTGAAAAGACTAAACAGCAACGTGTATGAGACGTTAACTTAGGATTTTTGGCAAATCCTCAGCCTTTAACGGATTTGACGTGCTTTTACCGGTTACCGTTTGAATCGGGCTTACATGCGGATTGTTTTAGTCCGTTCCGCATGTGACGTTGTGCTAAAGGAATGAACTCCTTTAGACTTTGTGCTATGATGTTGAATACATAGGCTTTACCATTTGTTATGGGAATAGGCTACCCGGCGACGCGTGTTAGGCATTGACTCTAGGATTTTTGGCCAACCCCCAGCCTTCAACGGGTTTGATTAGCCTTTACCGACTACCGTTTGAGTCGGGCTAGCATTCGGATTGTCTAAATCCGGAACCCGTTCCGCATGTGACGTTGTGCTAACGGAATGAACTCCCTTAGACTCTTTGCTACGACTTTGAATACGTAGACTTCGCCATTGTCATGGGAATAGGCTACCCAGCAACGTGTATTAGACATTGATTTATCCCTACTTTGGCTTCGGGATAAAGGTCCCCAGAATCGGGTTCTGGTATCTTTTTCTACGGATAAAGACCAAACCGGCGACGCGTGTTAGGCATCGGCATATCCTTTCTTAGGGTTCAGGATGAAATTCCCCATGCGTGTAAGGCATGGATTTTGGTGTTATTAATAACAACCTGCCACAATGTTGAATATGTGGGCGAGTGTTCTTTTTAACGGTTAAGAACTAACTGGCGGTGCGTGTTAGGCGCAGACTTATCCTTACTTAGGTTTCAGGATAAAATACCTCATAATCGAACTCTGGTGTCTTCTTCTACGGAGAAAGACTAAACCGGCAGCACGTGTTAGGCGCAGACTTATCCCTGCTTAGGTTTTAGGATAAAATACCCCAGAATCGAATTCTGGTGTCTTCTTCTACGGAGAAAGACTGAACCGGCAGTGCGTGTTAGGCGCAGACTTATCCCTGCTTAGGATTCGGGATAAACTTCCTAGGATGAATCCTAAATTTTTGGAAAAGGGTTGGTGTGGGAAGGAAGAATTTTATATTCTATTCCCCGAACAAGGAAGGAAGAATTTTATATTCTATTCCTTGATTCTGAAAAGGAAGAATTTTATATTCTATTTCCAGTGCAAGAAAGAAACTAGGAGTGGGATCTCCACTCCGAGAATCCGGAAGATCTAAATAAGCTTTCCTTTTATAGGATCGGTTATCTAGATGAGTTTTTTCGTTTATCGAAATGAAATTTCAACTTTGGTTATAACCATGAAGAGGTTTAACCAAAGAGAAAAGAGGGGAGCTCTTTCATTTATCGAATGGGGGCTCTGAATTGAAAGTGGACCTCTTGTTCATGGAAAGAATCAAGAGGGGAATTTGTTGGTGGCTTGGACCAGAAAAACACTTTTGGTGGACTCACTGTCAATTGAAATTGATCAGTGAGGGATTTTGGTGGTGAAAAAATGATTTTGGGTTATCCTCTAGAACATTAAGTGTAATATTCTTCAAGAAACTTCCCGATAAATGTGTTATCCTGAATGTACTAGGGATAGTACTTTTTCAGGAACTTCCCATTTATTGGCATTAATTGCCTGACGCCCTCTTAGAGAAATTAGGCGATATGCGCCGTTTGAGTAGACTGTGTCTATCACAAACGGTCCTTCCCATTTGGGTTCAAACTTACCCTTCTTCTTGGAGTTGAGGATTATCGGTCGGCGAGCAGCGAGGACCAGATCTCCTTCCTTGAAGCTTCTTTGTCGGACTCTTTTGTTAAAAGCCCTAGATATTTTGGCTTGATAAAACTCAATGTGTTGTTGAGCTTCCAAGCGTCTTTCATCCAACATTTCGAGTTCTTCGAGACGTTTCTGATGTTGTTCTTCGGTCGTCATCTCCGTTACGAGAGAGATCCGAAGGGATGTGATTTGAATCTCCAACGGTAGCACAGCTTCACATCCGTATACCAACGAATATGGGGTAGCTCCCGTAGGTGTGCGTATGGTGGTGCGATAAGCCCAGAGCGCTTCGCCAAGTTTATCGTCCCAGTCTCGTTTATTAGTCTTCACGAGCTTTGACAGGATCTTGATGATCGTCTTGTTAAAAGCCTCAGCTAATCCATTCGCAGCGGGATAATAAGCTGTTGACGAAACATCTTGAATCTTGAACTTATCACAAAACCTGACGAAAGCGTTGCTTATGAATTGCGGACCATTATCATGGATGATCCGTCTCGGCACGCCGTGTCGGTATATGACATGATGCTTGATGAAGTTGATGACGTTGTTCGTCTTCACTTCTTTAAGCGGAATTGGTTCAGCCTACTTTGAAAAGTAATCCGTGATCGCGAGAATAAATCGATCACCTTTGACTAAAGGGGGAAAAATAGGACCGATAATGTCCATACCCCATGTCTCGAATGGCCAGGACGTGGTTGACGTGTGTAACCGCTCCGGTGGTTGGTGCATATAATTTGCATGTACTTGACAGGCGTGACATCCTCGGGCGTACTCGATCGCGTCACGAACCATTGTTGGCCAAAAATATCCCATTCTCCTGATGCGATCATACAGTTTGGGACCGGGCTGATGCGCACCGCATTCTCCTTCGTGTGCTTCCTTAAGAACTTCTTCTGCTTCTTCGTTCGAAAGGCATCGAAGTAGCAAATCATCATACCCTCGACGGTATAATGTACGGGTCTCGGTATTATAAATGAACCTTGGTGCTCTTCGGCGGATTGATTCCCTTTCTTTTACATCCTCCGGCAAAATGCCATATTGGACGTAGTCAATGATGGGAAAACGCCAATCTCGGGACTCAGACCCGATTTGAGTTGAGTTCACCTCCTTGGCGTTTACCTTCCTGTCATCTTCCTCTTCAATATCCATATTGTATATGGGTATGTAGAGTTGGTGTGATCTTACTGTGACTAGCAGTTCAGTTTCGGGCGGCTACGCAAGTGATACTGCTAGTGCTGCCAGTGCATCCGCATAAGCGTTCTGGAGACGAGGGATGTATTCAATATAGAATTCTTCAAACGAATCCGCCATTCTGATGGCCTCCTAGTGGTACGGGATCAAGTCTGGTGTATGTAGGAAAATTGCAACAAAAAGAATAAAAGAAAATTGAATTGAATTCCTTTAATTCCGATTACAACTCGATTACAAAAGAGAAGAAAACGAATTTGGTTTTCTCCTTTGTTTAGAACTGGGTTCTTCTCGATAGCGATGGAATGCCTCCTTCGATTGTTCGCGTCGAATTTGCTCTCCGTTGACGATCTGACCGTCTCTTATCTCGTGGGAACGATGAACTTCTGTGGAAAGTTTTATATGTAACTCTCAGATGAGTTTAAGAACTCTGAACGAGTTTAAACTCTGTAGATAGAGTTGTTAGAACCGAAAATTCGGTTAATGACCAAGCAAATCTTCTGTCGTTGAAGAATCCTCTCAGATTTGATCTTCTGAGCTTGATTCAAAAATCCTATCTCTAAGGATTTTGCTGTTACTGCTGTTGAATCATCAAACCCGAGTGGTTGAGATCTTGAATCGCCTCCAAACCCGTGCGGTTTTGATGCTGAGAATCCAACCCTTTGCTTCGTTGGGTTTGTTGAGTTTTTATAGGGGGATAAGAGGTTGTAACTGCCCTCTAAATCCGCTCCTACGTGGGCGTGATTTCCTCAGATCGTGGGGAAACGGTTCTGAAACCGTTCAACTCATATTTGAATGAGTCAAACGCCCACATTGGCGTTCAGGACCCTAACCTCACGTCTTAGAATTGAGACGCGAGGTTGGGTGTTGGCTGAACACCAATGAACGCGAGGGTCGCTCGCGTTTGATTTGTTGTAGCTTAGAAACGCTGGGGTCATGTGCACTTCCAGAATTATAACGCGGGGATGACTTCCGCGTTTTAGAAGAAGTTTGTTGACTTGTGACTTCTTCTGTAAGGTGTTGCAAAGACCGTCGTTCAGTAATCTTTGCCTTGGCTGCTCGAAAATATGAGAGTTGTCAGATTGTAACTCCCGATGTTGATTGTGAAGACTGTTGATTAGAGCTTTCATCGGTTGTCGTGAAGATCGTCAAATTATAACCTTCAGCGATCTACGTGAAAGTCTTTAAATTGTAGCCTTCTGGAAGTCGTCAGATTGTAACTTCTATCGTCGGTGTTTGATAGGGGATAAGCTATCTATTGTGATTTTTAGACAGCCTACAAAACCCCTCCAAAGTTTTCGAAAGTTCGCGGTTGACTGGGACGAATTTTCGGAATACTTTGGATCTTAACTCTGATCCTGGAGCTGTTGATTCCTTGTCGTAAAGGATTTGTTCTCTGCACTCGCTTAGGAGACATCTTGGTTGAAGGGATTTGCCACGTAGGACCTGTGTGAAGGTATGTGCCATAATCCTGCTTCTAGAATGTGAGGGTGAGCCCTGCATTTTAAACTTGAGACGCGGGTCTCACCCTTACATGTTGAATTTGGAACGCGGGTGTGACCTCGGCGTTCGGTTTTTGCATCGCGGGTCTGACATTGGCGTTTTGACTTGAAACGCGGCTGTGACCTTGGCGTTATGGTTTTTGCGACGCGGGTCTGACATCGGCGTTTCGATGTGAGACGCGGAGGTGACTTTCATGCATTTTTGACTAAGTCTTTGAAACTTGTCTTCAGCTCATCTGTTTCAAGTCTCGGCTTACGTCTATTAAGCTGATGAACCTGCAAACATGCATAGGATTTTTGGCAAACCCTCAGCCATCAACGGATTTGATAAGCCTTTACCGACTACCGTTTGAGTCGGACTAGCATGTGGATTGTCTAAGTCCGTTTCACATGTAACGTTGTGCTAAGAGAATGAACTCTCTTAGACTTGATGCTATGATTTTGAATACATAGACTCTGTCATTTTTACGGAAAAAGACTAACCGGCGACGCGTGTTAGGCGTAGACTTATCCCTACTTAGGATTTGGGATAAAGTTCCCCATGCGTGTAAGGCACGAATTTTGGTGTCTTTTTCGCGGCAAAAGACTAACCGGTAACGCGTGTTAGGCGTAGACTTATCTCTAATTAGGGATCGAGATAAAGTCCCCCATGCGTGTAAGGCATGGATTCTGGTGTTATTAATAACAACCTGCTACGATGTTGAATACGTAGACTTTTTGTCCTTTTTACGGTGAAAGACTAACCGGCAACGCGTGTTAGGCGTAGGCTTATCCCTACTTAGGATTTGGGATAAGGTTCCCCATGCGTGTAAGGCATGGATTTTGGTATTATTAATAACAACCTGCCACGATGTTGAATACGTGGGTTTTGTCACTGTTTCTTCCTGTGTTATTCGAAACACTGAAAGAAAATTAGAAGTGCCAGAGGTGTAGTATTAACTTGGCGTAAATTTTCACTTAGAGTGAAATTCAGAAATTTTCTTTATTATCACTGGGATAATTCCAGAAAATATTTAATACACTGGGGATTTTATAATGAAAACTTGCTATTCTTATTGAAAAAGGATTAACAAGTTCATTGAGGGGGTTGACTGTTAGAGGTGTGATGTTAACCTAACAGTATTTTATGGACCTATCGCTCTAATGAAGAGAGTCGATAAGTTGATTTGGTCGTCAGAGATGAGATGTTAACTTGACTGGAATTTGAGGACCTATCGCTCTATTGAGGAGAGTCGATAAGTTGATTTTCTCAGAGGTATAATGTTAACGTGACAGGAATTATGTTGCGATCAGAGCAACTTTGTGGACTTATCATCCCATTGAAGAGGATTGATAAGTGAATTTGTCAGAGGTTTGGTGTTAACGTGACAGGAATTTGTTGCGATCAGGGCAACTTTGTGGACTTATCATCCTATTGATGATGATTAATAAGTGGATTTGTTGTCAGAGGTGTGGTATTAACATGACAAGAGAATGTGTACTTGTGACTTGCACAAGGTTTTGGGAATTAGCGTCTCGCTGGGGAGACTTGCTAGGTGAGTTTATCATCAGGAACGATGAGTTCTGATACTTATGATTTGAACAAGATTTTGAAGACTTAGTGTCTTGCTGGGGAAGATTGCGATTTGAGCAATTTCGAGGACCTATCATCCTATTGATAAGGATTGATAAGTTGATTGTCAGAGGTGTATTGTTAACGTGACAAATTGGGAGTGATGCAAGCTGCATTCATACTCTGTGGGGATGATGATTGTCAGAAGTATGATGTTAACTTGACGATGTGAAAGATTCGTTACTCTTAATCCAATGGATTCCCAGTAACCAACCCCCAGTCTTGATTAAGACTTAGCAGGGGAATAAAAAGAGGTAGACAAGGCACATCGCCTAGTGAGGCACTATCCATGAAGTCGAAATAGAGGCACATCACTAGGTAAGCCATTATCTGATGAGTTTGACTATCAGAGGTAACTTGTTAACGTGATAGTTTTTGGTGGACCCGCCATCCTATTTGAAGAGGATTGGTGAGTTGATGGACTATCAGAGGTAACTGTTAACGTGATAGTTTTACTGGACCTACCATCCTATTGAAGAGGATTGGTGAGTTGATGGACTATCAGAGGTAACTGTTAACGTGATAGTTTTACTGGACCTACCATCCTATTGAAGAGGATTGGTAAGTTGATGGACTATCAAAGGTAACTGTTAATGTGATAGTTTTAGTGGACCTACCATCCTATTGAAGATGATTGGCATGAGAATTTGGAAGGAATAGGCTATCAGATGTGATCATTAACGTGATAGTTTTTTGTAGACCCGCCATCCTACTTGAAGAGGATTAGTGGGGGAATTTGGAGGAAATGGACTATCAGAGGTAACTGTTAACGTGATAGTTTTAATGGACCTGTCATCCTATTGAAGCAGATTGACAAGTTGATGGACATGACAGTTCTGGTAGATTTTATGGTTGACAGAGGTATTTTATTAAACGTGACAACTCAGAAAATTTATTATTCATAATCCAATAAACTACAAATAAACCAACCCCCAGTCTTGAACAAGTGCAGGGGAAAAGGGGTAGACATGGCACATCGCCTAGTAGGCTGCTTTCTAACAAGTTTGACTATCAGAGGTAACTGTTAACGTGATAGTTATTGGACCCGCCATCCTACTGAAGAGGATTGGCTTCAGTAGCTGTAGTATCTTCTGGTTCTGATTGGGAAGAGTGAGCTTGGTTCGATTGCTCAGGAGAAGATTGGGCTTGGTCCGATTGCTCAGGTTGATCCTGCCTACTTTGTTCTTCAGCTTTGATCCTGGCAATAATCTTTTAAGCCTGTTCGCCTTGAGAGATTAGTTGTCTCCAGGAACGGCATTCTGCAACCCCTATTCGGGCTAGGATGTTGGTCTGCAGGTTGTGTCGACAGGTCTCTACTAAGGTAGACTGTGTCATACCTGACGAACACCGGAGATCCATGGTTCGGAACCTCTTGACGAAGGCTTTGACGGACTCCCTCTTCTTCTGCTTAGTGGCGAGAAGAGTATGGATGGAGACTTCTGTATCCTCTTCAAAGAATCTTGATAGGAAGAGTCTCTCTAGATCTGCCCACTTTTGGATACATCCCGCAGGCAGTTTCCTGAACCATTCAAAGGCAACTCCCTTGAGGGTGCCAATGAACAATCGAGCCAGAATGGCATCGTTTGATATCACATTCCCAGTCTGTGACTTGAAATGATAGATATGTTGGTTTGGTGATCCCGTGCCGTCAAAAGTTTGTAGCGTCGGGACCTCGAATTTTGGAGGATAAGGGGCCGCATCCGATTTGACAGGATAGGGTCTGACAACTCCCTCGTCTTGGAGCTCGCTTCTGTTAGCAATGACATTTAGGCGGGCTTCCAATTCCTCGATTTTAGCAGACTGAAGATTCTGCTCGTTCTCAGTCTCTCTTCCCTCATCAGAGGAAGATTCCAGGTTGTGGGCTTCTTGGTCAGAAGCCGTGTCATCAACCATTTTTCCCTTCCCTTTGCTTGTGTGAGGTCGGGACGAAGACGTTCTTTCCCTTCGGGAAGATTCTTGCCTGAGTGGCGAACCTGTCTTCTGAGATTTGGCCTTGTCTGCGACGAGTTGAGTCAACAGGGCCAGGAGTTCATTGATGGCCTCCTGCTGAGATTTGAGCATGGCCTCTTGCTCATCAAGCCTCTTTGCGAGATCTTCATGGCTTCCCGTCATATAGGCGGAGCTCTCATGTTCAACAAAAGAGCTTGATGACTGGGACTCTGCAATGGCTGAGTGTTCATCATCGGAATTAGTTCCTCTGGCTAAACTCCGATAGTTGACAGGGGGAATGGCTCCTGTCTGAAAGTACCCTAATGCCACTAGGAAGGAACCCTAGAGGGGGGGGGTGAATAGGGTTTATGCTAATCTAATCCGATTTATGCCAAT
>BQKN01067199.1:1014582-1033934 GCA_022839385.1 Asparagus kiusianus
ATCAAAACAAGATTAGAAGATGTAGGCTCATAACATGAGACCTAACACTGTCCGCGTCCGAGTGCGTTGGTAGACTCCTTCAAACTCGTTGGCGATTTCTCTGACGGTCGGTGAACGACTTGTCTCAGAGTCATCAGAACTAGGGCCTGAGGCTTTCCCTCTCCCGATCACATTGATAGTGACCCCAGGATATTCGGTCTTCTTGTATGAACGTCGTCGTTGGTCGAGCAAAACAACGTTCATAAATTGGTCGAACACCAATTGTTTGGCTGCATATGAGCAGCATTGACATCCCGAGAGGACCGTAGGAATGACTTGTTGCATCGGTCTTTCTCTCGATATGAACTCCCTCAAGTCTGTTGTAAAGACTCGAGAATTTCTCACTGATTGTGAGGTTTGAATTGGAACCCCTAGTCCATGATTGGACAGGACTGGCTTTTGATGAACATGGACCTGGTTGAGATGCCTTGAATCCATAAACTTCTTATATCCGCCCCCCAACCTAGTCGCGCTACACAGACTATTCGTGGGTCTCGCTGAGACGCGAAGGTCCACGGTATACCCCCCGACGGGGTTCGGGGCAGCGCTCCGAAGCTCCACGGTATACACCAACTTCTGTATTGGATTTGAAGCTTGAGACGCGAAGGTCGCGTTTGGCACTTGGGACGTGAGAGTCGTGTTTGGCACTTGAAACGCGAGGGTCGCGTTCAGCACTTGAAACACGAGGGTCACGTTCGGCACTTGAAACGCGAAGGTCGCCTTTTGGTTTGGCGACATGAGGGTTGCGTTCTCCATTGTCGACGCGAAGGTCGTGTTTTGACTTGGAAACGCGAAGTTGAAGTTCGCGTTCAACGAAGGCTTGAGGTTCGCGTTCGTGCCATTGAGGGCCACGTTCGGTCTGGTTCTCGCGAAGCTCATGTTTGGGCTCATAAACGTGGATCTCAGGGTCGCGTTTAGGCTCACGAACGCGAAGTTCGCGTTGGTTGGAGGATCGATTTTCTCGAAGTTGTGCCCGTCGTTGAGACCTTCTTCTTCGACGAGCAGCGTTCTTCTTGGCTTGTTTCAAAGCCTTAGCAGCAACGTCATTGACGTTTATGGAGCTCGTCTCCTCCATAGGCCGTTTATGGCCTGTGGCACGTCGTGCGGACGTGGAGGTGGTATATTCAACTTGCCGCGCGAGTTCAGCAGAAGCCGAGCCCGCTCCTGAAGCAGAGGGGCTGTTCAACGATTTTTGGCCAAAGGAGAGGACTTTCTTTGGCGTTTCATCAGCAGATTTGACCTCCTTGGAGATCTTGACATCACGCCTAGCCTTAGGGCTAAGCGATCTAGAGGAGAGGGCTTCCTCGTATTTTGCTTGGTCGAACTCCACGACGAGAGTTTCAACAGTAGTTCCCATGAGGTGGATGTCAGACTGCGCCACCACTTCTTCGTCAGAAAAGCTAGTCCCCAGCAGAGTCGCCATCTTTTGTATGTAGGAAAATTGCAACGAAAAGAATAAAAGAAAATTGAATTGAATTCCTTTAATTCCGATTACAACTCGATTATAAAAAAGAAGAAAACGAATTTGGTTTTCTCCTTTGTTTAGAACTGGGTTCTTCTCGGTAGCGATGGAATGCCTCCTTCGATTACTCGCGTCGAATTTGCTCTCCGTTGACGATCTGACCGTCTCTTATCTCGTGGGAACGATGAACTTCTGTGGGAAGTTTTATATGTTACTCTCAGATGAGTTTAAGAACTCTGAACGAGTTTAAACTCTGTAGATAGAGTTGTTAGAACCGAAAATTCGGTTAATGACCAAGCAAATATTCTGTCGTTGAAGAATCCTCTTAGATTTGATCTTCTGAGCTTGATTCAAAAATCCTATCTCCAAGGATTTTGCTGTTACTACTGTTGAATCATCAAACCCGAGTGGTTGAGATCTTGAATCGCCTCCAAACCCGTGCGGTTTTGATGCTGAGAATCTAACCCTTTGCTTCGTTGGGTTTGTTGAGTTTTTATAGGGGGATAAGAGGTTGTAACTGCCCTCTAAATCCGCTCCTACGTGGGCGTGATTTCCTCAGATCGTGGGGAAACGGTTCTGAAACCGTTTAACTCATATTTGAATGAGTCAAACGCCCACATTGGCGTTCAGGACCCTAACCTCGCGTCTTAGAATTGAGACGCGAGGTTGGGTGTTGGCTGAACACCAATGAACGCGAGGGTCGCTCGCGTTTGATTTGTTGTAGCTTGGAAACACTGGGGTCATGTGCATTTCCAGAATTATAACGCGGGGATGACTTTCGCGTTTTAGAAGAAGTTTGTTGACTTGTGTCTTCTTCTGTAAGGTGTTGCAAAGACCGTCGTTCAGTAATCTTCACCTTGGCTGCTCGAAAATATAAGAGTTGTCAGATTGTAACTCCTGATGTTGATTGTGAAGGCTGTTGATTAGAGCTTTCATCGGTTGTCGTGAAGGTCGTCAAATTGTAATCTTCAGCGATCTACGTGAAAGTCTTCAAATTATAGCCTTCTGGAAGTCGTCAGATTGTAACTTCCATCGTCGGTGTTTGATAGGGGATAAGCTATCTATTATGATTTTTAGACAGCCTACATCTGGGTTCCTGACTTCATACTCTCCACAGACTTGGTTGACTATCAATTGAGAATCCCCAAAAGCTTCGAGGTATTCGACCCCCAGCTCCTTGGCGAAACTGAGTCCAATAAGGAGCGCGTTGTACTCGGCTACGTTATTGGAACATGGATCAGTTAGTGAATATGCTCGAGGCATCACATGTTTTCCCGGGGAAACTAAAACAACTCCAACTCCGGAGGAGACTCTAGAATATCCGGGGGTTATTGCCACATTAGCTGCTCTTGAAGCACCATCGAAGTACAATTGCCATACTTGTTGATACGATGTAGTGTTAACCTCGTGGGTTTCATCCGGCAAGTCATCATATACTTCTGTCGTATCCGCGGTCAGGTTTGCCGCCAAAAGATCACAAATTGCTTGTCCTTTGATCGACTTCTGCTGTTTGAAGTGCAAATCATACTGGGACAAGAGAAGGGCCCACTTCGCTAACCGCCAATTCATCGAACCCGGTTGCGTCATAAATACCCGTACTGGATTAACGTTAGAGATAACGTAAATCGTCTGTCCAACCAAGTAATGCCGCATCTTTTGTATTGCGAATACCAATGCTAGACATTCTTTCTCAATCATCGGGTATCGAGACTCGGCACCTACCAAAGTCCGACTTAGGTAATAAACTGCCTGTTCGTGACCATTATCATCGTCTTGTGCTAGTAAAGCACTTATCGAATGGTTCATCACCTTAATGTAAATCAAAAACGGTTTACCTGATTTTGGTGCGACGAGAACAGGAGGATTCGTCAGATATGTCTTGATATCTTCGAGTGCTTTTTGGCAAGCGTTGTCCCAAATAAACGACACACCTTTCTTGTTTAGCTTAGAGAATGGTTGGCACTTCCCAGAAAGATTCGAGATGAACCGCCGGATGTAATCTAACCGCCCTTGCAATCCTCTGAGTTCTCTTAGATTTCTCGGGGGTTGCAATTCATGTATCGCCTTCACCTTGTCAGGATCGATATGTATACCTTTAGTGGTAACGACGAATCCAAGGAATTTTCCACTGGACATTCCAAGGAAGGATTTATTGGGGTTCATCTTCAATTGATGACTCCTCATGAGATCGAACATCGTCTTCAAGTCCTTGATGTGATCTTCTTTGTTGCGGCTTTTCACAACCAAATCATCAACGTAGCACTCAACCGTTTTCCTGAGATGTTCTTGGAAAATCTTAGTCATTGCTCGCTGGTACGTGGCGCCTGCATTCTTTAGACCGAAAGGCATCACCGTGTAGCAAAAGACACCGAGGGGCGTTCTGAACGCTGTATGCTTCTCGTCATCTGGGTGCATCTTGATTTGGTTATATCCCGAAAAGCCATCCATAAAAGACATCCTCTCAAATCCGCACGTATTGTCGATGATGACGTTCGTGATTGGGAGAGGAAAGTCATCTTTTGGACATGCCGCATTCAGGTTCCTGAAGTCGATGCAAATCCTGATTTTACCATTCTTCTTCATGACTGGAACAATGTTGGCTAACCAGTCCAGATGTTGCTCTTCTCGGATAAATCCTAAGTCAATCAACTTCTTAACCTCTGCCTCAATGGCTTCCATAATCTGCGGACGAAACCGTCTTTGCTGTTGTTTGACAGGTTTAGCATCCGGCTTGATATCGAGGCGATGCACTGCCACATTGGGATCGAGCCCTGGCATGTCTTTATAGTTCCAGGCGAAGACGTCGATATATTCCCTGATGAGAGCAATTAATTCCTCCTTCTCATTTGGGGGAAGACTATCGCTGATGAATATGGGCTTTGGGTTAGCTTCATCGCCCATATTAATTTGGACTATTTTGTCTTCAGTGGGGGGTTCCCTCTGTTCAAACCTATCACCATACTGCATGTTCAGGTGATGAACCCATGGGTCTTCCCATGTTGGCATTTGATCATCGTCCTCCATTGTGGATGGATCAGCTGTAGCCATGTTCGCTATTAGGGCTTTGAATACTTCCCCCAGACTTGTATCGGAATCCCATTCCGAGGAATCTGATGAGTACCCATTTTTACCTTTATTAGCAATTTGATCGATGATTTGCCAGCAACATTCGTCATCAGATGAGGAAGCGTAGCCTAAACCTCGTCTGAATTTATAATAATCATCTGGTTTCCCTTTTGGTACATATGCCGCTTTAGCTGGAGTACGGGGACCTCGATCGAAGTATAAACCTTCTCCGAGTGTGAAATCATACCCCTGTTTTTCCTTAAGCTTGCGCGCTTCCGGACTATATTTAGACAAATGTAGACCAGGTTTGTCATCAGTTTCATCTTCCCTTAAGAAATGATCTGGTATTGCAACACTCCGTCCTTTACCGTAAATCACTTCTTTTTCCCCTCCTGTTTTGGCAGGGATAACTAGGGTCGTCCCGAAAGAATGCTGGAGGCGTTTCTTTGTTATGTAGGATGATCGAAGCGGCATATATAAATCAGGATTATCATATAATCCTTTCATCACTTCATCAAGAGACAGTGAGTACTCTAAATCATCTTTTATTTCAATATTGACAAGTTGCCAGTTACAACTGTCATCTGACGATTGTTCATCGTCAAGATTGATTACAAAGGGTACAATGTCATTTAAAACAAAACCTCTATTGTAATCGAATCCGGCTTCGGAATCAGCTTCTTCTCCTCTATCCGTGCCCTGGACCGATGGTTCAGTATCGGATTCGTTACCATAAAGGAGAGAATCAGTGAAATAATTCTCAAACCCTTTAAATAGTTGCTTATCCGCGACCACCGTCCTGACCCTCCCCTCAGTGTCGACATATTTCAGACACTGATGTAGGGTGGAGGGAACTATAACGTTACTATGGATCCAAGGCCGACCCAATAGTAAGTTATATGATGTCTCAGCATCAATCACGTAACACGTGACCTCCGTCTTCAGATCACCCATCTGACATTTTATCTGGATCTTTCCCAAAGGTCTCGACCCGCTGGTGTTGAATCCATAAATAACTGTGCCTGTAGACGCCAATTTGCTGATTGGAATGCCGAGGCTATGCATCAAGAGAAGCGGCATAATACTCACAGCGGAACCCGGATCCACTTGGATTCGGTTGACTTCGCTGGAGCCAATGTACCCGATGAAGTATAGGGGTCGATCATGGTTCGAATTCTTCGTCTGCATATCCTCTTTGGTGAAGGTAATGCAGGGAAGGTTTTTAGCCGCTATATTGTATTGTTGAACTAATAGCTCTGGCTCTTCCAGCACCGGCTTGACCCGAGTAAGGAATGCTTCTGAATCGGCCAAGGCCTCTTGTAAGGCTTCTCTGGTCTCCTTTGACAACCGCAGCAACTCGTACAGTGTTATCCGCGCTAGAATATTAACTAGTTGAGCCATAATATCGAAGACGCGTGGAGTGTTTGAGCTCTACGGTTTATCTCTTCCAATCGGACGATTGAAACGAGACTGCTTCGGATTCTGCACCTCTTGGGGTCTCTTTTCTTTCTGCTTATCCACCGGCTGTCGTCGAGCCTCCTCAACCGGTTTAGGAACTGCAATCACCCCCAGCTCTATGAGAGTTTTGGCTGGTCCCCGTTTAGTCACCCCCTGCTCAGCTAACTGATCACTAGGTGACGGATAGTTGAAGTGGTACTGGTTTCCGCTTCTGGTGGCGAAGACTTCTTGTTCTTCTTCGGAGAGCAGGAAGGTAGGAGCTTCATTACCATCCTCTTCGAAGATTGCAGACGTAGCATTGCAGGCCTTGCCTTTCCCCTTTCTTTTCGAGGAGGTCGCCCACTGCTCATCTTCAATGAGATCCGGATGAACCCAGAGGATTTCGCCGTTCGGGGCTGTGTGTGGCACAAGTACCTTTTGGCGCTGTCCGTGTGGGTCATCATTCACCATCTTCATTCCTACTTTGGTGACGTGTTTCGGCTCGAACCATGTTGTGGGCACCGATCCAAAGCTGATTGACACTGCGTTTGCTCCTACATTCTTGGCAGGCTTCGGGGTTATGACGCCCACATCAATTAACGCCTGGATCTTGTCCTTGAGGTGGTAGCATGACCTCGTAGGGTGATGGACTGCTCTATGGTACGCGCAGTACTTCGGATCCGTCACTTTGCTGGCCCCTTCTTGATCTACGATCGCCGGCAGCTGGATTTTGTTATTCTCCAACAGGTACTTGAAGATGCCGGGGACTTCACCATCTTTGAAGGAGTAAACTTTGGGAAACCTTGGCTCCGAAGATTTTTGCTTCTGAGGCCGTTGTTGCCGCTGCTGCTGTTGCTGCTGTTGCTGAGGTTGCAATTGGAAAGTTTGGTTAGCGTCAACTGCATTAGCATGTGCCTTACCTTTCCCCCTTTGGTTGAAATTCTGCGCTGGAGCATTTGCCGCTTGTTGGCCTCTCTCCGCCTTCTTTCTCCTGAGGAATCGTTCGGCTTGCTCCCCTCGGACTTTCAGATCTTTCCACGTTTTGGACGGTGCTGTCCCCATTGCTTCCAACACGTCCAAGGAAAGATTGTTGTGGCAGGTCTGGAGAATGAACTCCTCAGTGATCGGGTCCCGGCAATTCATCGCCTTGTTCCGGAACCTTTTTACGAAGGTGTCGACTAACTCCCAGTCCTTCTGCTTCTCATCGAGCAACGATCCGATAGATATCTCGGTGTCGTCGTCGAAGAAATTGGTGAGGAACTTAGTCTCCATATCGTCCCAGCTGCTCACGCTACCTGGCTTAAGGCGGCGATACCAATCGAAGGCGGCTCCGCGAAGAGTGCCAACGAATGACCGCACCATCAGAGGCTCATTGCCGGAGATTACCCCCAGGTGTGATTTGAAATAAATCACATGCTGAGTGGGTGAACCCTTCCCATCAAACGGCGTGAAGTTGATTAGGTTGAACTTCGCCGGATATGGGATTGACTCCCATTCTCTTGGGTATGGACAAGGAATGCCTGTTTTCTTCACCTCTTGAGCAGAAATCAACGTATTGATCTTGTTCTCGAGGTTTTTGATCTTTAGACTTTCGCCTGTGTTTTCGTTAGCACGATTCTGAGGCGGAAGTGTGGCATTGCGACTAGCATCCTCATTACCACCCCCTGCGTTGACGGGAGGATTATTGGCATTGTGAGCTTCATCCGTATCCGTGTGCTCCTCTTCCTGAACGACCTGGTTACGGCGGCTTGGTTCGCCTTGCTGGTTGGTCAGTGCCTGAATTTGTTGCTCATGCATTTCTCTCATGTTTTGCATGGCCATCTGCATTTCGAACCTGAAGCTCTCCTGTTGTTTGGCCATGGCTTCCTCGAGCATCTTGGCCACTTGTTCCGCGCTTATCATGAATGACTCGCGGGGTTGCCCTTCACTGGATACGGTATTGTCAGATGCAACTACCGAGCCAACATCTGATTCTTCATCTCCCGAAGGTAATCTTGTCCGAACCCTACCATACGTTGCACGAATAATACCTCCGGACTGCAGACGAGTTACACGACGGGGCACCTCTGGAATCGCCTCGGGGTTGTCCTGAGCCAATGTTCCCTTGCTGGTCATATTGGCGGTGACCCTCGGAAATTCTCCATCACCGACCACTATTCTTCTTTGCCGGAAACGCCTATGCCTTGGTTTTGGCATTTCGGTACTAAGCCTTTCGAACACTGAAACTCTCTCGGGGACTGCCTTGATGCAGTTGCACTCAGACAATACCGCCCGGATAAGTTTGGAACATGGGCATTGAGTTTCTAGCCTTCGAGGACTTCTCTTTCTGGCTTTGCCCGTACCCCTAACACGATAGTACAACTCGTCCGTTTGAAAGTCAGAGCAACCTATCGTGTGTTGGCACGATTTCCCAGGTATAACGTCCTCGTCATCAGACGAGAATGTTTCCTTCTGAGGGCGAATTGCCTTTTTCGGGCTTTCGAGAGTCACACGCCTCGAAACATGCCTTTGTGGGCGTGAATTCTCAGCGGGCTCCTGGACTTCAATACGCAGCGTAGTGCGCTTAGTTGCCCTGATTTCCTTGTCATGTTGAGGGTTGCGGCGACCCCCAGCGTGTTGAATCGTTCAGGGCTTCTTCATTAGGCCTAAACGTTCCTGAACTGGAGCTTTGCCTCGCTCCTTGGGAAGTGGACCGAGGCGCTCTAAGACTGACTTCCTTTTCTGGGATGGTCCTGTGGGATCTCCCGGAACAGTTATGGAAATCATCGGCGGTCTGGATTGATTCGCCGAAGGTTGAACTCTCGAAAGCTGCAGTTGTTGCTCCTTAATCTGAATCGCCGCTTCAGACTTTGGCCTCCAAACTTTGCGAGTTGGTGGCGGTTTCTTGGCCACGTCTTTCTGCAACTTCCTACGGGCTTCTTCGACTTGAGCCTGTGCCTACGCTGATAATGCGTGGCGCTTGCGAATGCGCTCCTCCAGCGTTGAACGGTTCCGTTTGACACGGACCCATTCCATTGTTGGCGGCTTGGAGGAACCACCATTCCTTGATTGTTGAGGCTGCTTGCCTCTCTTGTTCTTCAGATCCGCATTGTAATGGATCCCGTCAACTGACTCCATGGCCTTTGCGAATTGTTTCGTAAGGCGTTGACGTTGCCTTTGGCGGGCTCTCTTCGAGAGAGTCACCACGCCCTCTGCGGCAGAAGGGTTGGCCAGAGCAGATCTAACCTGGTTGGGTATTGGAGGAATCTCGCCCGATGCGACTTTGGCATCCAGTGGGGCGAGATCTTCGTTGGTGTTTTCAACATCTTCATACCAACGAGTTTTTCTCCTGGAGGAGAACTTCTTGGACTTGCGGGGGGAGGTTGATCCGGACGAGGACGATAGGTACTCCTCGAACTTCTGTTGGTCGAACTCGTACTCGACCTCCTCCACGACCGAGATTGAGATCCACGGCTGCGACGCTCCGATCTCGGAAGCGAGATCGTCGGCTCCCACTGTGGTCGCCAGATTGTTCGCGGGAAAAATCGTTGATTTCTTCATCGATTCCATTGCTATCTCAAATAATAGTTTTTCGGTTACAAAGATCCGGTCTTTTTATAAGATCCGGTTACAATGAAAATCAAATAAAAGAAAAGAAAAATTATAACTTTTTATCCTTGTTTGTCGAACAAATCACGAGCTCCTGTTTTGCGATCGCTCGCTTGCGTGGGTTCTTCGCCTGCGCCGGGGTTTATCCGTGGACCACCGCGAGATCTAGATCCGATCGGATCTACGCAGTATGACGGGTATTATTTCACCAAGGAAATAATAGCCGGGGGGGGGGGGGATTAGTTCACCAATGAAATAATCGACCTATTCTCGGGATCAAAGACCAAGCTTTGATCCGGAGTATGCCTATGTAGATCTGAGATCCGGTTCCTCTCGAACTCTTGCCTTATTTGGCGTTGACGATCGCTGAGCACCGGATCTGGATGTGCAAGTCTTCAAAGTCCCAAAGCTTGAATCTTTTTTAGATCTGAGCTTCGAATCCTGCAGAGCTTCACCTCCAAATTTTCCAACCCTTGAACAAATGAACCACCTCTCCTATTTATAGGCCATCTGAACTGTGTCTGCGCACAGGTGGCCGACACACCGAGCCACCTTGAGGTGGCTCGGTTTTGGCCGAGCCCCTCTAGGTGTTGGGGTTTCCCGTTGTTTTCCGTTTTCTGGTTCTGTCCGTGATTCGGTTGTGTGGTTGATTTGTTCGGACTCGATTCGTTGACCTGATTTGGCAGTAAATCCGCTTCTGAGTTCGAGTCCGAAACTGATTTTGATTCGATCGTGATTCGTCCGAGTCTGCTCTTGGTTGGATGACTCGTTGATTCCTCAACCCGTTAGCTTGATTCCGCACTCGAGTGGATTCATTCCGTTGTTTGCGTGCGGTTCGTCAGCCTCGTAGCTTCGTTAATCCGCTTCGTCGCCTATCGTTTGGCTTCGGTGTTGTGGACTAACGATCGTGTTTGGATACGTCGCCCGATGGTTGGTTCAACGTCGTCGAGCTGTGTTAAGGGACCTATAGGCAGTTTTATACGCCTACACCCTCCACTTTGCGGGTCACCCAAATCCGACCCTCCGACCCGTGGGTCACTCAAGTCTGACCCGCGTCAGGGTAAAGACAGAAGACGTTATGCACTTGTTTCATCGATCCCTTCGAGCTCCGCACCTCCGACGGAGCACCGTGACAGCGTGGATTTGTCCCGATTCAAGGTGAGGATAGTCGATCGCCTGGGTCCTTTACAAGAGGATCGAGGCAAAGTTCTGAGCGAAGAACGTTTGGGTCCGGTGACTGAACCCCGAGCAACTCGTCGAGCTGGGGGTCGCACACGCCCTCGCAACAATAACAAGCCTTCTCATAAAGGGAAAACTCCAGTTTCCACCCGTCTAGGTGTGTGTATTCAAAACCAAGAGCCTGTTGAGATCTTGCACTCCCAAAAGCGTAGTTCTAAACACGTGACTCTTAAGAACGCTAATAAAGTGGCAAATCCCCTGAAAGAAACGTATTCATCTGACGATAACAACGTTATACCTGGGGAGTTGTGCCAACACATGATAAGTTGCTCCGGTCATCTGACCGACGAGTTGTACTATCGGGCTGGGGGTACGAACAATTCTCGGAAGAGATATACCCGAGAAACAAAATCTCATTGCCCGTGTGCCGAACTAATCAGGGTAGTATTATCAGCGTGTAGCTGCCCCAAGACCGCTCCGTAGAGAGTCTCGGTATTTGAGAGGATCTCTAACAGAGCGACTAAGTCCAAGCCAAGACGTTTCTGTAAGAAACGATCGACCATTCTAGGTGATGAACTTTCGGAAGTCACAATAAATATGACTGATAAGGGAAAGTCGGTTCGACCTTCTAACTCTGACCCGCTTGTATCACATCTGTAAGCGTTTAAAATGCTAATAGATATCCAAACATAGAGAAGATCATACAAAAATCACCTCATACTGTTTTAGGAGAAAAATCAAGACAGATACGAACTGTTCCGCCAGCGAGACAGTGTTTGCTGTCTCGCCAGCGAGACAGTGTTTGCTGTCTTGCAGCGAGACAGTGTATGCTGTCTCGCCAGCGAGACAGTGTATGCTGTCTCGCCAGCGAGACAGTATTTGTTGTCTCGCCAGCGAGACAGTATTTGCTGTCTCGTAGCGAGACAGTGTTTCCTGTCTCGCAGCGAGACAGTGTTTACTATCTCACCAGCGAGACAGTGTTTACTATCTCGCCAGCGAGACAGTGTTGAAATGATCAAAAACCACCTTGATAACTGCCACACACGTGTCCATTAACTGCCAAAGGACGTGGAAAACATCGTGAGCGAAAATCACATGAATAACTGCCAAAATAACGGAGTTTGAAACGTGAGAAGGCAGTTACAGCGAAAACTGCCAGGAATATTCATTTTTCGAGACAGTATTTACTGTCTCGCGGGCCGAGACAGCAAATTTACTATCTCGCGGCGCGAGACAGCAAACACTGTCTCGGTCGCTGAGACAGTAAACACTGTCTCGCCAGCCTAATTTGATCGTTTTGTTGTATTTTTCAGTTATGTTCCCTGAGGCTATAAATACGCCCCTAGGGTCATTTCTGACGAGGATCGAGCACATTATTGAGCAATTCAGAGCAGAGAGAGAGCAGACACTATTGTTCTTGGATTCCCTTGAGATTCGAGCTTTGACTTGATCTTAAGAAGAACGACTATCTTACTTTGATAAGATCTTCGTTTCAAATTCTCACTTCGATAAACGAAGGAAAGAATCATTAAGCCCCCTTCATGATCTGTGATTCGGTGGTCCACGAGTCAAAGCGCTCCCGGCACAGGCAAAGTCCCACAAAACAAGGATCGATAGATGATTTTTGTGTTATTTTCTCAAAAGTTGTAATTTTTCTTTTGTTGTGTAAAAGAGGTCTTATGAAAAGACTATTTCTTTTGAATTTGTTGTAATCGACCAAAGATATAATGAATTCTACAATAAACTCAACTTTTGGCGAAAACAAACTGGCGACCACAGTGGGAGCCAGCGGCCTCGCTGCCGAGGCCGCGGTGTCGCAACCGATCAAGATCATCGTCAGTGAAGAGATTGAATATGAATTCGATCAAGCAAAATTCGAGGAGTACTTGTCATCCTCATCCTCAAAATCTTTCTCGCCTCGCAAGTGCAGGAAGATTTCATCTTCCAAGAAAAATTTTAAGTCTACAATGCCTATGAAGGCCACAGGTGAAAGTTCCTGCCCGAAAGTTGCTAAGGAATCTGCATGTAACCTCTCTGCGCCAAACAACTGCGCACCCATTAAGGAGTCAATGAACGGCTCACCGGTGTTGACTAAGAGGGCTCGTCAGAGACAGCGCCAACGCCGTGCTCGTCAATTGGCTAAGGCCTTACAACAAACCGACGGGGTCCATTACTATGCGGACCTAGAGTCGAGGAAACAAAAGGTGGTTCAGTTGCCTCAACGGTAAAATAATCATATTTCTGCACAACTTACGACGGAGGAATGGACCATCCTCAAAAGGGCTCGTTCAACCCTTAAGGAACGAATACAAAGGCGTAAGGTGAAGGCTGCCCGTACCCGCGCTCTTCATCAACAAACACAAGGAATCAAGAAGAAGTTGATGTCTGAAAAGCCACCAAGGAACCGTAAAGTTTGGATGCCGAAGACACTACAAACATCTGTTCCGGGCCCGTCTACTGCATCACCAGTGAAACCCTGGGTTAGCCCAGATTTATCCAAATTCAAGATCACCATGGCAGATCGCCTCGGTCCTTTGGTTGACGATCGAGGCAAAGCCCCAGTCAAAGAACACTCAGATTCAGCAAATAAACCCTTAGTAGTTTCTTATACAGGGGGTCGTAAACACCCTCCTGTCAGAATTACTCCAGTCCAAAACGAGAGAATACCAGTTCATTCTCGTCTAGGACCTATGAAGACTCCACACCCTCAAAGGGGTGGATTTAAAAATTTAACATTGGATCGCCCAAAAGCGACGAATAGTCGTCCTGTGCATGTTAACAAGGTTCCCAAAGAAAAGATAGGTTGCTCAAATCTCAATAATGATGAGTTGTACTATCAAAATAACAGATCACAAAAGAGAAATGTCAGAGAAGATGAGTCTCATTGCGCTTGCGAGAGACTTATTAAGGCAGTGCTGACGGAATGCGGTTGCTCAGAAACTAAGGCAAAACGAGTTTCCGTATTTCAAAGACTTTCGACCG
Source organism: Asparagus kiusianus (assembly GCA_022839385.1). Lineage (NCBI taxonomy): Eukaryota > Viridiplantae > Streptophyta > Magnoliopsida > Asparagales > Asparagaceae > Asparagus > Asparagus kiusianus. The sequence goes on from BQKN01067199.1 coordinate 1,028,336, forward strand.
AAGCGTCAAAATCCAAAGTGAGACGTTTCAACCAGAGGAAACCTGCAATACGGCAAGATGAATTCCCTGAGGTCACTATTAATATGACCGGCAGAGGAAAACAACAATTAATCAATCCTGACCCTGATTTCTCTTCAGAAGGGAGAGTTGAGCGGGGTCTCTCTCAAAGAATGTCGCGGTTGCAACGAAGGGCCAACCGACGCCGAGATTACAAAAGAATGCACGAAGGGTTATCGTCAGATGAAGAACTGTCAGATACTTGTTCCGCTATTGCCTCAGACGATACCACGTCCAGTGTGGGGCGAGTCAGAGAATCATTCGCAATCACGCCAGATAAATTGGCTCAGATATTGCAGGAAGCGTTAGCCAAACAGCGCGAAGAAATTAGAGCTGAGATCAAAACGGAGGTGGAGTTGACGATGCAGCAGATGCGAGATTTGCAAGCTCAGCAACATCAACCGGAGTCGAGCCAAAAGGCAGAATCCAATCAGCGTCACGTTCTACCTATATGTATAGCTGAAGTGGATAATGAAGAAGATGAGACTATTTTCGCTGATCATCCTCTGGACAAAGACAATGCTGGAAGTGGTCCGGTCAAATCAACTACTCAGCCTCCTAAAATTTATCTGAAGAATACTGAGGAAGAAGACAAGAAGATGCAGGATCTCGAGAGTAAAGTCAATGCTCTGATGACGGCCCAAGAAGTGAAGAAAACGAGCATTCCATACACGTACCCGAGGGAGTGGGATCTAATTCCTTATCCCCCAAAATTTAATTTGATTAACTTTACTCCTTTTGATGGCAGGGGTTCACCAACTCAGCACTTGATCTATTTCAAGTCACATCTTGGCGCAATATCAGGAAATGAAGCCTTGATGGTCCGGTCATTCGTAGGAACCCTCCGTGGGCCTGCCTTCGATTGGTACCGACGCCTGAAACCCGAAAGCATCACTAGCTGGGGAGATATGGAAGAATTGTTCCTCACCAATTTCTTCGACGACGACACGGAGGTCTCTATTGGCACGTTGTTGGACGAGAAGCAGAAGGATGGAGAGTCGGTTGACGTTTTTGTCAAACAATTCCGGAACAAAGCGGTGAATTGCAGAGATCCGCTCACAGAAGAGTTCATCCTACAGACATGCTACAATAACCTGTCTTTAGATGTGCTAGAAATAATAGGGGTTGTGCCCTCTAAAACTTGGAAGGAGTTGAAAGTGAGAGGTGAGCAAGCTGAACGCTTTCTCAAGAGAAGGAATTTGGAGAGGGGTCAGCCACCAGCCAATAATCAAAAACAGAACTTTAATCCTCAGGATAGAGGAAGAGGGTCCGTAGCCGTTGTGGACGCGCATCAAACATCACAATAGCCGCCGCAACAACAACCGCAGCAGTCATCCTTCCAGTTGGCACCAAATCAAAATCAGCAGCCTCAGAAGCAGTTTAAAACCTCTGAGCCCAGATTCCCGAAGGAGTATTCATTCAAAGATGATGAAGTTCCGGTCATCTTCAAATATTTGCTGGATAACAATAAGATCAAACTTCCACCGGTCACAAACCAAGAAGAAACGAAGAAGACTAATGACCCAAAGTATTGTGCATATCACAGGAGGGTCCACCATCCCACTAAGGCGTGTTATGTCTTGAAAGACAAAATACAAACCTTAATTGATGTTGGTATTATGACGCCGAAGCCGAAGGAGAAGAAAGTAGGCGCAAACACGGTCTCTATTAGCTTCGGATCGGTTCCTTTGTCTTGGTTTCAAGCCGAGCCAGTATCGAAGGCTAAGATGCAAACCATCAACGATGACCCTCATGGACAGCGCCAAAAGGGACTTGTATCACACACGACCCCTAACGGCAAAATCCTTTGGGTTCATCCGGATTTGCTCGAAGATGAACAGTGGACAATACCCACGGTAAAGAAGAAGTCGAAAGGCAAAGAAAAAGAGAAGTCCTGTTACGGAGCCTCGGCGATTTCTGAGAAGAACGATGAGGAGATAGCAGCTTTACCACTTTCTGATGAAGAGCAGGAAGTTTTCGCTACCAGAAGTGGAAACGAATTCAGTTTCAACTACCCAAGCGCATCCGAGCAATTAGCCGAGCAGGGTGTAGAGAAAGCTATACCTACCAAGACCTTAAAAGAGCTGGGGGTGGTTACAACTCCACCTTTAGCAATCGAGAAACCTCGGAAAGTTGTTAAGCAGAAAGAGAAGGAACCTCAACCTAAGGAAGTTCAACTTCCGAAGCAGCCTCGTTTCAATCGACCGATTGGACGAGACAAACCGGAAAGCTCGAATACTCCATACCGCTTCGACGTCATGACTCAGTTAGCTAATATCCCAGCAAGGATCACGCTATACGAGTTGTTACGCCTCTTGAAAGAAACCAGGGAAGCTTTACAAGAAGCCTTTGCTGATTCTGAGGTATTCCTCACTCAGATCAATCCAACTCCTGAAGAGCCAGAGTCATCAGTGCAGCATTGCAATCTGGCAGCCACCAAATTTCCTTCCATTGCTTTCACAAAAGAAGATATGCAAGTCAGGAATTCAAAGCATGATAGACCGTTATATTTTACTGGATATATCGGTTCGAGCATTGTTAACCGGATTCAAGTCGATCCGGGTTCCGCTGTTAGCATCATGCCACTTCGGTTGATATATCACCTTGGAATCCCTGCTAGCAAGTTAGCCTCTATGGGAACGGTCATCTATGGGTTCAATACTAGTGGGTCAAGACCGTTGGGAAAAATCCGAGTGAAGTGTCAACTCGGAGATTTGAAGTCTGAAGTCACCTGCTATGTGATCGATGCGGAGACTTCCTATAACTTACTGTTGGGTCGTCCATGGATCCACGGTAATCTTATAGTTCCCTCCACCCTCCATCAGTGTTTGAAGTATGTCGACACTAATGAGGAGGTCAAGACGGTGGTCGCGGATAAGCAACCATTCAAGGGGTTAGAAAATTACTTTACTGACTCCCTTATTTATGGTGTTGAATCCGATATTGAACCATCGGCCCATGGCACGGACAGCGGAGAAGAAGCTGATACCGAAGCCGGGCTCGATTATAGTGAATGTCTTGTACTAAATGACATTGAACCTCTTGTAATCGATCTTGACGGTGATGAATCGTCGGATGAAAGTTGTAACTGGCAACTTGCCGATGAAATAATAAATGATGATTTAGAGTACTCGCCTTGCCTTGATAATGTAATGTAGAAATTATATGACGATCCTAGTCTACACATGCCGCTTCGCTCATCTTGTACGACGACAAAATATCTTCAAAATCCAATTGGAACAATTGTGATTCTACCCGCAAAGACGGGGGATGAAAAAGAAATAATCTTTGGGAAAGGGGATCCATCACCAACTCCTGATCTTTTCTTAGACACCAATTCGGATGAAGAAGAACCCGGGCGATATTTCTCTCGGTATAGTTCACAAGCAAATGATTACATGAAGAAACAAGGCTATAACCTCTCACTCGGTGAAGGTCTTCATTTTGGTCAAGGCGCCAGGGTTCCACCCCGTCCTACCTACGTACCAAAAGGGAAACCAGATAATTATTACAATTATAAATGAGGTCTAGGTTATGCTTCATCATCTGTTGACGAATATTGCCAGCAGTTCATTAGCCAACTGAGAAATGAGAGTGGGCATTCATCCAATACTTCAATGTGGGACTCTGACGTGAGCATTGGAGAGAGGTTCAAAGCATTAATGTCAAATATGGCGACAGTTGATCCTTCCACGATCGAAGGAGACGATCAGTTGCCTATTTGGGAAGATCCATGGATGCATTACATGAACATTCAATATAGCGATCGATTTGAGCAAAGAGAACCTCCTACTGAGGATAAAATAGTCCAAGTTAATATGGGTGACAGAACTAATCCGAAACCTATATTTATCAGCGTTGATCTTCCACCGGATGAAAAAGAGGAACTAATCGCCCTTGTTAGAGAGTATATCGACGTTTTCGCCTGGAACTACGAAGATATGCCGGGACTCGACCCAAAAGTAGCAATGCACAACCTCAATATAAAATCGGATGCTAAACCTATCAAGCAACAACAAAGACGGTTTCGTCCACAAATTATGGAGGCAATAGAAGCTGAAGTCAAGAAATTAATCGATTCAGGTTTTGTCAGAGAAGAACAACACCCTGATTGGCTAGCCAATATCGTTCCAGTTCTTAAAAAGAATGGGAAAATCAGAATTTGTATTGACTTTAGAGATCTGAATACCGCCTGTCCTAAAGACGAATTTCCTCTACCCATTACAGACGTCATCATTGACAATACGTACGGGTTTGAGAGAATGTCATTTATGGATGGATTTTCGAGGTATAATTAGATTAAGATGCACCCCTTGGTGTCTTTTGTTATACTGTTATGCCGTTCGGGTTGAAGAACGCCGGTGCTACGTACCAACGAGCCATGACGAAGATCTTTCAAGAGCACCTTCGGAAGACCGTCGAATGCTACGTTGATGACTTGGTCGTTAAGAGCCGTGATAAAAATGACCACATTAAAGATCTAAAGACGATGTTCGATCTTATGAGGAGCCATCAGCTAAAAATGAACCCGATTAAATCCTTCCTCGGAATGTCGAGCGGTAAATTTCTTAGATTCGTCGTCACCACAAAAGGTATTCATATCGATCCTGATAAGGTGAAGGCAATACATGAGTTGCAGCCTCCGAGAAATCTTAAAGAACTCAGAGGATTGTAAGGTCGATTGGCATATATCCGTCGATTTATCTCAAACCTGTCCGAAAAATGTCAACCGTTCTCTAAACTCACAAAAAAGGGCGTGTCGTTCATTTGGGATGAAGCATGTCAGAAGGCGTTCGAAGATATTAAAACATATCTGGCGAACCCACCCATCCTCGTTGCACTGAAATCGGGCAGACCGTTTTTGATTTATGTCAAAGCGACGAGCCATTCGTTAAGTGCATTACTTGCACAAGACGATGATAATGGTCATGAACAAGCGGTATATTATCTGAGTCGCACACTGGTAGGAGCTGAATCTCGTTATCCGATGATCGAGAAAGAATGCCTTGCCTTGGTATTTGCAATTTAGAAAATGCGACATTATTTAGTTGGACAGACAATTTATGTCATTTCCAACATAAACCCTATCCGAGTATTCATGACCCAGCCGGCATCCATGAATTGGCGTTTAGCTAGATGGGCTTTACTCTTATCGCAATATGACTTATACTTTAAGCAACAAAAATCAGTTAAAGGATGAGCTATTTGCGATCTTCTAGCGGAAAATCCTACGAATGATGTAGTCGAATTGTACGACGATCTGCCAGATGAAAACCACGCAGTTAATACCACCTCACATCAACAAGTGTGGCAGTTGTATTTCGACGGGACTTCTCGTGCAACCAATGTGGCAAGCGCACCCGGATGTTCTAGAATCTCCTCAGGAGTGGGGGTCGTTTTAGTTTCCCCGGAAAAGCATGTCTTGCCTGTAGGATCGCTGTAATGGCACTCAAACACTAGAAGGGGGGTTGAATAGTGTTTATGAAATCTAATGTGGAAACTTTAAATTTCAATAATTTAATAACACTAAGAGTAAGAGAGA
>BQKN01067199.1:1046987-1082133 GCA_022839385.1 Asparagus kiusianus
AGCTGAGACTAACAAGTGTTTAACTGTTTTATTTCCAGTGGGATACCCTTCTGGATCATTCTCGTCTCATGCAGTATATGGGCGTCGTGGCGAGTATTATTCGACTTCCGACGACCTTTCCCCCATTCCGGTTACTCCTCAGTTTACTTTGGGCACACCGACTGAGGTTGCTCAAGTGGTGAGGGAAGGTGGGCATCGAGCTCTTCGACAGTTAATCACCAACGCACCTTTCGTGAAGGACGCCAGCTCTATTCAGCCTCTTCGGAAGACTGACTTTCTATTTGGCGACTCTGTCGAAGACCCGGACACCGTGTTCATTGAGGCCGAGCAGTGGCTTCATAAGACTGACAGTAGCTTCATATATTTGCCGAAGATTCCTCGGCATCGTTCGTTGACTGAGTTTAGACGTCAGGCTGTGACACGGGAGATGTCGTGGCGCTTGACGGAGGAGCATGAGAGCGTCCACTGCGGCTACATCACTCATCAGGCTTTTCCTGGCTCGAACAGGAGTCGTATCACCGGATTGCATCCTGGAGTGTTAGGGTTGGATGCACCACCACGTAACGAGTTCCTTGCCACCGCTTCTACATTGAGGAATCGCCTCGCTGCTCTAGGACGGGAGATGCCTGCGACGCGTCACAGGATTTACGGTTGGGTCCATTCTTTGGACAAGTTCTGGTGGACTCGCATGACGACGTACGTCTTGAGCCGATGGGGCGAGGAGTTGCACGCTTGTGGTTTGTATGCAGCCGTTCGTGCTACCATGTACGGCTTGCCAGTCAGCGTGAGGCATTTCTGTGCTTTGTTCGAGCTATATAATCCAGACTCGAACACTTTTCTGACCCGACAGGGGGAGTTGGGCTTGGCTCTTCACAAGATGCACAGGATTTCTGGCTTGCCCATGGGACAGATGCTATATCAGGAGTACTTTCCCTCTAATCATGAATTGGACCAGTTGAAGGATCGTATGCCCGATCGCTATGAGACTCTATGGGATCTCACTTGTCACTATCACATTGCTTTGGTGCAGTCTGAGCCTTTAGCAAAGAGGACCAAGGCATCCGTGAGTCTGAAGCAGTTTGCGAATTATTTGTTCAAGAATCTGGAGAGCAATTCTGGCGAGGCTATTTGTCAGTTGGCCCCACTTACTCCCTCAGGGGTGAACAGTTTGTTGAAGAAGATTGACGCCCATTCTTATACCACTAGTAGTCTTGAGGGTGGTTTTCCTGTAGGTACCAGGTTCAGATCCTTCTTATGGCATGCGACCGCACAAATTCGACCGATGACTCTTCTTACCGGTTATCTTGCTATTTGGCTAAAGAAGTGTGTGGTTCCCTATCAGTCTGGTGATGCCTTGCCCTTGGAGGTGCTCTATCCAGCCGTTCAGCTCGCCTATAAGAAAGAGCTTTCACTTCTTCCGGTAATGGTAGCTGACATTCATCGAGGACTTCAACAGCTTTCTGGTGCCTTTACACGGAAGGAAAGTGATTTGCCAGGTCAGATTCCCACCATTAAGACGGAGCTCCCGTATACTTATTTGATGGCTTGGTTCGTCCTTCACCGTTCGGATATGATGTCGGTACCGAGCGCCACCGACCATTCCGTTCCCCTACTACAGTTGCTTGAGAATGGCAAGTGGGAAGGGCACGGATTTTCTGAGATTAGACAGCAGCTGCAGGTCCACAAGTGTTGGACATTTTCCACTTGCTTTCCGCAGTTCTCCGGCCGATACGGCGATTGTTTGATAGACGAAGAGAGGCCAAGGGAGTATCGCACTCACTTAGACATCGGCTGCTTCAACTGGCTAGTGAACATTAGGCCAGGTTATCTGACTTTTCGGGTGAGGGATCAGTGCTTCATAGAGCCATATCTACCCTGCCGATTCGCTCGCCAGTTTGGCTATGACCAACTTTATGTTGGGAACCCTCGACAGCAGCTTCGGGCCCACGGCGGTTTGGTGGATGGTCTCCGTGCTTGGTTGTGGACCGTGACTGGCTGTACTGGTGCTAAGTTCAGTCTCTCGAGTGCTGATCGGTAGTTGAACCTCACTTTCTTGAGCTGCAAGTGGTTGTTAGCAGCCAACAAGACTATCCCCGTGAAGCCGATTGCGGAGCTAGAGGCTGAGGAAGCCTCTCAGATTGATTCCCGTAGGATTTGGGAGAACGCTCGGTCACAGAGGACATGGAACAAGACTCGTCGGATTGATGAAGAGGGACAAAGGACATTCCATTCTACAGACGAGGCTTTAGGTGGAGATCCTGAAGATTACGATGACTTTTCCGAGCGAGGTTAGTCATTCATCTTTTTCTTCTGCTTTCCAGAATTATTAAAGCTGACAACGGTTTGATGTTTCAGGGACCATTGGTGACCAGGAAGAAGAGTTCCGTCCTCCTCCCCAGGCGAGACCTTCGACTATTGTCCCCGCTGCTAAGCGGAAGAGATTAGCCCGTAAGCCGCGCGCAGCTTCCCGAGCCTCTGATATGGACTTGGCTGGTGATGATCCTGCTAGTGACGGAGGTAACATCTACCCTGTAAACCATTCTCTCGGTTATTCAGAACATTGACTCATGCTTTTCCCATCTCTATATAGGAGAACGTGGAGAGAGCGAAATGAGTCCCGATCCCGTTCCTGTATCTCCTGGTGAGTCTGACCCCCTGCCTCAGGTAGAAAGGCCTACAGGAGTTGCTGACATTGGGGAGGATGTCAATGTAGGACCTGATCCCGCGAATCCAGGTACATCTACCATCGACAATGCATCTTTTAGATGGTACACAAAGGAGTTTGTGCATCCTCTAATTGTCTCTGTACTTCTTGCTCCTTCAGATAGCTTGCATGAGGCGAACGAGGATTTTGGAAATAAAGAGGCTAATGCACCTGTAAAAGGTAACTCCTTTTTATTGGTTGTAGTCTCTTCATTCTTCTTTGGTACTTATATTCTCTTGCGTCAGACTTCTCGATTGATGATTTTGACGAGGAAGGCTTGTTTGCGGATACTCCTATGCTGAACTTCATGTATAGTTCTCCTCAGATTGATGATCAGTTACCTGGAGATATGTTTTCTGAGTCCGCCTTCGCTAAAAATCCCCAGGATGGTTCCTTTGAAGGTATGTGCCTCCTTCTAAGTTGATTATAGGACTAGCCAATTTTGGCTAATGCAGCTATAATGTGATGCCTCTTGCGAATTTTGTTTTGAATTTGACAGGAGCTTTTGCCGAGAATGATCCCGTTGAGCCGGCTGTGAGACCAACTACACGAGTTGATGCACCTACAGCCGTTACACCTCCACTACCCCCAGAGACTCAAGGGGGTATGAATTGAACAACTGAGACTGTTATTTATTTCCTCCTTAAAGCATTTTTGATGGGTTTCTTCTTTTGTGTAGGGCCTTCTTCTCGGCTTCATACCCTAGTGAAGGAGTTGCTATCAGACGACGATCCTGAGAAGATCGTTCTCTGCATAGAACTCCGCTCCTTCTTCTCCTTCATGAACGCTATGATTGGCAAGCTCTTCCACGGTGGACTTCTTCTTCGCCAATTCAAGCCTTTCCTTGATTCCAAGGTCAATTTGATAATGGGAGTAGGATATCCAGATTTGACACAGGCTATTGTTGATGACCTTGATTGCTTAGAGGAGGAGCTTCAGATGTTTCATAAGCTCCGAGATGCAGGCACCTCCTTATTTATTGCTGCTGAGCTGGATACCCGTTTACAGTCACTACGCGAGACTCAGATTCTCGCTGAGCTTGAGATTCAGATGCAGCGAGACCGAGTAGATCGGGTTGAGACTGGCCTTGCTACCAGAATATCTTCACTTGCCGAGATCGACCTTTCCATTACCTCTTGTGAGACCAAGGTAGACCGGCTCAGAAGAGAACTCCGCGAGGAAGAGGAGACTCTGGGCATTCTTCAGATGACGAAAGCACAGGATCAGCAAACCTGCACGGCTTTGTCTGATGAGTTGAAGTCCTTGAAGCAGAAGCTAGTCGAGACAGAGGAGACTGCTGCGAAGACTTCGACCGCCACCGAGGAGTCCATTAGAGCTGAACTTATACAAGCTTATGATGAGAAGCTTTCTAAGCTCAGTCAGCAGATTTTTGGTCATGGACTTGATGTATGATTTGGTTTGCTGTGTACTTTGACTTTTGATTCTCTTAGTGAAACTGGTTTTCATCTTTATTTTTATTATGATTCGTCATTCCGTTTGAAATGATTGACCATAATACTCATAGGATTTTTAGCAAACCCTCAGCCCTCAACGGGTTTGATGAGCCTTTACCGACTACCGTTTGAGTCGGGCTAGCATGCGGATTATTTAAATCTGTTCGCATGTAACGTTGTGCTCAGAGATTGAATTCTCTGAGACTTTGTACTATGATGTCGAATACATAGACTTCGTCATTGTTACGGGAATAGGCTACCCGGCGACACGTGTTAGGTGTTGGCTTTAGGATTTTTGGCTAACCCCCAGCCTCTAACGGATTTGATTAGCCTTTACCGACTACCGTTTGAGTCGGGCTAGCATGCGGATTGTCTAAATCCGTTCCGCACGTGACGTTAAGCTAAAAGAGTTAACTCTTTTAGTGCTACGATATTGAATACGTAGACTTCGTCTTTCTCCTGTGAAAAGACTAAACAGCAACGTGTATGAGACGCTGACTCAAGATTTTTGGCAAATCCTCAGCCTTTAACGGATTTGATGTGCTCTTACCGACTACCGTTTGAGTCGGGCTTACATGCGGATTGTTTTAATCCGTTCCGCATGTGACGTTATGCTAAAGGAACGAACTCCCTTAGACTTTTTGCTACAACTTCGAATATGTAGACTTCGCCATTGTTATGGGAATAGGCTACCCAGCAACGTGTATTAGACGTTGGCTTATCCCTACTTAGGCTTCGGGATCAAGGTCCCCAGAGTCAGGCTCTGGTATCTTTTTCTACGGATAAAGACTAAACCGGTGACGCGTGTTAGGCGTCGGCATATCCTTTCTTAGGATTCAGGATAAAATTCCCCACGCGTGTAAGGCATGGATTTTGGTGTTATTAATAACAACCTGCCACAATGTTGAATATGTGGACGAGTGTTCTTTTTAACGGTTAAGAACTAACCGGCGGCGCGTGTTAGGCGCAGACTTATCCTTGCTTAGGTTTCAGGATAAAATACCCCAGAATCGAACTCTGGTGTCTTTTTCTACGGAAAAAGACTAAACCGGCAGCGCGTGTTAGGCGCAGACTTATCCCTGCTTAGGATTCGGGATAAACTTCCTAGGATTAATCCTAAACTGATAAATTATGGAAAAAGAGTTGGTGTGGGAAAGGAAGAATTTTATATTCTATTTCCCGAGCAAGGAAGGAAGAATTTTATATTCTATTCCTTGATTCTAGAAAGGGAGAATTTTATATTCTATTTCCAGTGCAAGAAGGAAACTAGAAGTGGGATCTCCACTCCGAGAATCGGGAAGATCTAGATAAACTCGAGGCATAACGTGCTTCCCTAGGGAAACTAAGACAACTCCAACTCCGGAGGAGACTCTAGAACATCCAGGGGTTATTGCCTTATTAACTGTTCTTGAAGCACCATCAAAGTATAATTGACATACTTGTTGGTGTGATGTGATGTTAACCTCGTGGGTTTCATCTGGCAAGTCATCATATACTTCAACCGTATCTGTTGTTGGACTTGCCGCTAAAAGATCACAAATCGCTTGTCCTTTGACCGACTTCTGCTGTTTGAAGTGCAAATCATACTGGGACAAGAGAAGGGCCCACTTTGCCAACCGCCAATTCATCGAACCCGGTTGAGTCATGAATACCCGTACCGGATTAACATTAGCGATGATGTAAATCGTCTGGCCAACCAGGTAATGTCGCATCTTCTGTACTGCGAATACCAATACGAGACATTCTTTCTCGATCATCGGATATCGAGACTCGGCGCCTATCAAGGTCCGACTTAGATAATAGACTGCCTGTTCGTGACCATTATCATCGTCTTGTGCTAATAAAGCACTTATCGAATGGTTCATCGCCTTGATGTAAATCAAGAACGGTTTACCTGATTTTGGTGCAACAAGAACAGGGGGATTCATCAAATATGCCTTGATATCTTCGAATGCTTTTTGGCAAGCATCGTCCCAAATAAATGACACTCCCTTCTTGTTTAGCTTAGAAAATGGTTGGCACTTCCCAGATAGATTTGAGATGAACCTTCGGATGTAAGCTAAACGCCCTTGCAATCCTCTGAGCTCTCTTAGATTCCTCGGGGGTTGCAATTCATGTATCGCCTTCACCTTGTCTGGGTCGATGTGTATACCCTTAGTGGTGACGACGAATCCAAGGAATTTTCCGCTGGACATTCCGAGGAAGGATTTTGTGGGATTCATCTTCAATTGATGACTCCGCATGAGATCAAACATCGTTCTCAAGTCCTTGATGTGATCTTCTTTGTTGCGGCTTTTTACCACTAAATCATCAACGTAGCATTCAACCGTTTTCCTGAGGTGTTTCTGGAAAATCTTAGTCATCGCTCGTTGGTACGTGGCACCTGCGTTCTTCAGACCGAAAGGCATCACCGTATAGCAGAAGATACCGAGGGGCGTTCTGAATGTTGTATGCTTCTCGTCCTCCGGGTGCATCTTGATTTGGTTATACCCCGAAAAGCCGTCCATGAAGGACATTCTCTCGAATCCGCATGTATTGTCGATAATGACATCCGTGATCGGGAGAGGAAAATCGTCTTTTGGACATGCTTCATTCAGGTTCCTGAAGTCGATACAAATCCTGATTTTGCCATTCTTCTTCATAACGGGAATGATGTTAGCTAACCAGTCTGGATGTTGTTCCTCCCGGATAAATCCTGAGTCGATCAACTTCTTAACCTCTACCTCGATGGGTTCCATAATCTGCGGACGAAACCGTCTTTGCTGTTGTTTGACAGGTTTGGCATCCGGCTTGATGTCGAGGCGGTGCATTGCCACATTGGGGTCGAGTCCTGGCATGTCTTCGTAGTTCCAGGCGAAGACATCAATGTATTCCCTGATCAAGGCAATTAATTCCTCCTTCTCATCTGGGGGAAGACTACCGCTGATGAATATGAGCTTTGGATTGGCCTCATCGCCCATATTAATTTGGACTACTTCGTCTTCGGTGGGTGGCTCTCTCTGTTCGAACCTATCACCATACTGCATGTTTAGGTGATGAACCCATGGGTCCTCCCACGTTGACATTTGATCGTCATCTTCTAACGTAGATGGATCAGCTGTAGTCATGTTCGACATTAAGGTCTTGAACATTTCTCCCAGACTTGTGTCGGAATCCTCAGCTGAAGAATCTGGCAAGTACCCATCCTTAGCTTTGTTAGCAATTTGATCGATGATTTGCCAACCACATTCGTCATCTAATGAAACATAGCCTAAGCCTCTCTTGTGACGGTAATAGTCCTCTGGTTTCCCCTTTGGTACATATGCCGCTTTGACTGGGATACGTGAACCTCGATCGAAGTATAAACCTTCTCCGAGTGTGAAGTCGTACCCTTGTTTTTCCATGAGCATGCGCGCTTCCGGACTATACTTAGATAAGTGTAGACCAGATTTGTCATCATCCTCATCTTCTCTTAGGAAATGATCTGGCAACGGAAGATTCTCCCCTTTACCGTAAATCACTTCTTTTTGTCCCCCTATTTTAGCAGGAATAATTCGGGTTGTTCCGAAAGAATGCTGGAGACGTTTCTTTGTTACATAAGACGATCGGAGCGGCATACATAAATCAGGATTATCGTATAATCCCTTTATCGCGTCATCAAGAGACAAGGAGTACTCTAAATCATGATTTATTTCAATATCGGCAAGTTGCCAGTTACAACCGCCATCTGACGATTGCTCATCGTCAAGATTGATTACAAAGGGTACAATGTCATTTAAAACAAAACCGCCATTGTAATCGAATCCGGCCTCGGAATCAGCTTCTTCTCCGCTGTCCGTGCCCTGGATCGATGGTTCCGTATCGGATTCATTACCATAAAGGAGAGAATCTGTGAAGTAATTCTCATACCCTTTGAATGGTTGCTTATCCGCGACCACTATCCTAACCCTTCCATCAGTGTCGACGTATTTCAGACACTGGTGTAAGGTAGAGGGAACTATAACGTTACTATGGATCCAAGGCCGACCCAATAGTAAGTTATAGGATGTCTCAGCATCGATCACGTAGCACATGACCTCCGTCTTTAGATCGCCCATTTGGCACTTTATCCGGATCTTACCCAAAGGCCTTGACCCGCTGGTGTTGAATCCGTAAATGACCGTGCCTGTAGATGCCAACTTGCTGACTGGAATGCCAAGGCTATGCATTAGGCGAAGCGGCATAATACTCACAGCGGAACCCGGATCCACTTGGATTCGGTTGACTTCGCTGGAGCCAATGTACCCGACGAAGTACAGGGGCCGATCATGGTTTGAATTCTTCGTCTGCATGTCCTCTTTGGTGAAGGTGATGCAGGGAATGTTTTTAGCTGCCACATTGCACTGTTGAGCTAAAAGTTCCAATTCTTCAGGCGCCGGCTTGATCCGTGTGAGGAATGCTTCTGAATCAGCCAAGGCCTCCTGCAAAGCTTCTCTAGTCTCCTTAGATAGCCGCAGCAACTCATATAGCGTTATCCGCACCGGAATATTGGCTAGCTGGGCCATAATGTCGAAGACGCGCGGAGTCTTTGAACTTTCCGGTTTATCTTTTCCAATCGGACGACTGAAACGAGACTGCTTCGGATTTTGAACCTCCTCGGGCCTCTTTTCTTTTTGTTTATCTGCCGGCTGTCGTCGAACCTCCTCAACCGGTTTAGGAGCCGTAATCACCCCCAGCTCTGCAAGAGTCTTGGCTGGTCCCCGTTTTGTCACCCCCTGTTCAGCTAGTTGATCGCCAGGAGATGGATATTTGAAGTGATACTCGTTTCCACTTCGGGTCGCAAAGACCTCCTGTTCTTCGTCGGAGAGCGGGAAAGCGTGGATTCTTTCGTCATCTTTTCCTGGGATGGCAGAGACTCCATAGCAAGACTTCCCTTTCCCCTTTGAGTTCTTCTTGGATGATGATCCGGCCCATTGTTCATCTCCAATCAGGTCGGGGTGCACCCAGAGAATTTCACCATTTGGGGCCGTGTGTGGGACTAGTCCTTTTTGGCGTTGTCCGTGCGGGTCGTCATTCACCGTCTTTATCCTAACTTTGGTGACGCGCTTTGGCTCGAACCAAGTTGTAGGCACCGATCCAAAACTGATTGACACCGCGTTTGCTCCCACATTATTTGCAGGTTTCGGGGTTATGACTCCTACGTCGATCAATGCCTGGATCTTGTCCTTGAGGTGGTAGCAAGACTTCGTTGGGTGGTGGACCGCTCTGTGGTACGCGCAGTACTTCGGGTCCGTCACCTTAGTGGCTCCTTCGTGATCTACGATCGCCGGCAGCTGGATTTTGTTGTTCTCCAACAGGTACTTGAAGATGCCGGGAACTTCATCATCCTTGAAGGAGTAGACTTTGGGAAACCTCGGCTCCGAAGACTTTTGCTTCTGAGACCGTTGCTGCCAATGCGGCTACGATTGTTGTGGCGCTCGTTGCTGCTGCTGTTGCTGAGGTTGCAATTGAAAAGTTTGGTTAGCATCAACGGCATTAGCATGAGCTTTACCTTTCCCTTTTTGGTTGAAGTTCTGCTTCGGAGGATTTGCTGCCGGTCGGCCTCTCTCCGCCTTCTTTCTTCTGAGGAATCGCTCAGCTTGCTCTCCTCGAACCTTCAAATCCTTCCAGGTCTTGGATGGTGCTGTGCCCATTGCTTCCAACACATCCAGCGAAAGGTTGTTGTGGCAGGTCTGGAGGATGAATTCCTCAGTGATCGGGTCCCGGCAATTCATCGCTTTGTTCCGGAACCTCTTGACGAAGGTGTCGACTAGCTCCCCGTCTTTCTACTTTTCATCGAGCAACGATCCGATAGAGATTTCGGTGTCGTCGTCGAAGAAGTTTGTAAGGAACTTAGTCTCCATGTCGTCCTAGCTGTTTATGCTTCCTGGCTTAAGGCGACAATACCAATCGAAGGCGGCTCCGCGAAGAATGCCAACGAATGACCCCATCAGAGGCTCATTACCAGAGATGACTCCCAAATGCGATTTGAAGTAAATCAAATGCTGAGTGGGTGAACCCATCCCATTAAACGGCGTGAAGTTAATTAAACTGAACTTCGCCGAATATGGGATTGATTCCCACTCTCTTGGGTATGGGCAAGGAATGCCCGTCTTTTTCGTCTCTTGAGCAGAGATCAATGTATTGATCTTGCTCTCGAGATTTTTAATTTTCAGGCTTTTACCTGTGTCTTCACTAGCATTCTCGTTACCACCCCCTGGATTGATGGGAGGGTTATTGGTATTACGAGCTTCATTTGTGTCCTCATCTTCCAGGTTGTTCTGGTTATGACGACTTGGTTCGCCTTGTTGGTTCCTCAATGCTTGGATCTGTTGGTCATGCATCTCTCTCATGTTCTGCATGGCCATCTGCATTTCGAACCTAAAGCTTTCCTATTGTTTGGCCATGGCATCTTCGAGCATCTTGCCCACTTGCTCCGCGCTTATCATAAACGACTCGCGGGGTTGTCCTTCACTGGACACGGTGTTGTCAGACGCAACTGCTGAACCAGCATCTGATTCTTCATCTCCCGAAGGTACTCTTGTCCGAACCCTACCATACGTCGCGCGAATGATAGCCTCGGATTGGAGACGAGTTACACGTCGGGGTATTTCTGGAATCGCCTCGGGGTTATCCTGAGCCGATGTTCCTATGCTGGTCATGTTGGCGGTGACCCTTGAATGTTCGCCGTCTTTGACCATCATTCTTCTTCGTTAGAAACGCCTATGCCTTGGTTTTGGTGTTCCAGTGCTGAGTCTTTCGAACACCGAAACTCTCTCGGGGACTGCCTTGACACAGTCGCACTCGGACAGTACCGCCCGAATGAGCTTTGAGCAAGGACACTGAGTTTCGAGCCTTCGAGGGCTCCTCTTTCTGGATTTACTCGTACCCCCGGCACGATAGTACAGCTCGTCCGTTTGAAGGTCGGAGCAACCTATCGTGTGTTGGCACGATCTCCCAGGTATAACGTCATCGTCATCAGACGACAACGTTTCCTTCTGAGGATGAATCGCCTTCTTTGGGCCTTCCAGAGTTACACGCCTCGACACGCGCCTTTGTAGGCGTGAACCTTCAACGGGCTCTTGCACTTTGATGCGCAAAGTTGTGCGCTTGGGTGCCACGGTCTTCTCAAAATGTTGAGGGTTGCGGCGACCCCCAGCATGTTGCATTGTTTGGGACTTCTTCATTGGCCCCAAGCGTTCCTGGACTGGTGCTTTACCTCGTTCCTTCGGAAGTGGACCGAGGCACTCCAACACTGATTTCCTCTTCTGGGATGGTCCTGTGGGATCTCCCGGAACAGTTGCTAAAATCACCGGCAATTTGGGTTGACTCGCCGGAAGTTGATTCTTCGGAGGCTGCGGTTGTTGCTCCTTGGTCTGAATCGTCGCTTCAGACTTCAGCCTCCAAACCTTGCGAGTTGATGGCGGCTTCTTGACCACCTCCTTCTGCAGCTTCCGACGGGCTTCTTCAGCCTTGGCCCGTGCTTGCGCTGATAATGCGCGACGTTTGCGGATACGCTCCTCTAGCGTCGAACGGTTCCGTTTGACACGGACCCACTCCATAGTTGATGGCTTGGAGGAACCACCCTTCATTTGTTGTTGAGGCTGTTTGCCTCGTTTGATCTTCAGATCCGCATGGTAGCGGACCCCGTCAACGGACTCCATGGCCTTTGCGAATTGCTTCGCAAGGCGTTGACACTGCCTCTGGCGAGCTCTCTTAGAGAGAGCCACCACGCCTTCAATGGCGGATTTGACCTGCTTAGAGGCCGGTAGGACTTCACCTGACGCAACTTCAGCGTCGATCAGGGTGAGGTTGTCGTTGGTGGCTTCAACTTCTTCGCACCAACGGACTTTTCTCCTGGAGGAGAACTTCTGGGATTTCTTGGATTTAGGGGAGGAGGTAGATCCGAACGAGGACACGTACTCCTCGTACTTCTGCTGGTCGAACTCATACTCGACCTCCTCCACGACCGGGATCGAGATCCGCGACTGCGACGCTCCGATCTCGGCAGCGAGATCGGCGGCTCCCACTGTGGTCGCTAGATTGTTCGTGGGAAAAATTGATGATTTCTTCATTGTCGTCATTGCACTCTTAAAATAATAACTTTTTGCGTTACAGAAAGATCCGGCCTTTTTATAAGATCCGGTTTACAATGAAAATCGAAACAAAGAAAGAAAAATTACAACTTTTCTCTTTTGTCGAACAAATCGCGAGCTCCTGTTATCCGGTCACTCGCTTTCGTGGGTTGTTTGCCTGTGCCGATGGTTGTTCCGTTGACCACCGCGAGATCTGGATCCAAGCAGATCTACGAAGTATAACGGGTATTATTTCACCAAGGAAATAATAGCCGGAGGGATTGTTTCACCAAGGAAACAACCGCTCGAATCTCGGGATCAAAGACCAAGCTTTGATCCAGAGTGTAGCAATGTAGATCTGAGATCTCGATCCTCTCGAACTCCTGCCTTTTGTGGTGCGGGTGTTCGCCAAGAATCAGATCCGAACGTCCAAGTCTTCAAGCCTTCAAAAACTCAAGCACGATGTCTCAATCCGGCAAAGTTTCGGCTCGCCAAAAGTCTCGAAAAAGTTGAATGACCCCCTCTATTTATAGGGAACCAGATCTGTGCATTTTGCACAGATCTGGGCGGCCACCTCAGGGTGGCTCGGCACTGGGCCGAGCCACCCTGAGGTGGCTCGGTTTTTGCCGAGCCCCCTTGGGGTGTTTTCCGTCGTTTTCCGTCTTCCGGTTCTTCGTTTGATTTGTCCGGACTTTGATTTGACAGTCCGGGTCTCCATTTGGCAGTAAATCCGCCTCGGTGTTTGAGTTCAAATCCATTTTGTTGTTGGACGACTCGTTGACTTTCCGAACCGTTGGATTGGTTCTACGTGCGAACGCATTCCGTTGCTTGCGTACAATTCGTTGATCTCGTCGCCTCGTCACTCGAACGTTCGTTGATTTGTCGAATTATTGTGCCGAGCTGTGCTAAGGGACCTATAGGCAATTTTATACGCCTACAGGTCTTCAGCATCCAATAAGGTCGTGTTGTACGTACCAGAGAACTGAGGGAAGCAGGGGAAGAACTCCCAACACTTATGAATTTTGAACTGCCTCATTATGTCCGCCCATCGATGTTTGACCCATTTACAACCCTCAAGTGTTTGTAACAGAGGAAGGCTAGGATCCACCGCTTCAGGAGCCTCCATCAAATCTGGCCGATGAAGTACCAACCAGGTCATCAGGTAGGTATATGGTAGTTCCAACTTCGGAGCGGACACACCGGCGGAGGGTTTCTTCCTCTCTTGGAGGAACACGGAGATTAATTGCCGTAATCCACTGTGGGTAGCGGCCATCATGGCAGGAAGCAAGGATAATTTGCGACCTGTAACTAGCTGGATGGCTGGGTACAACACTTCCATTGGCATCGCATCAGAGGATTGATAGGGAACTACGCACCTCTTCAGCCATAAGGCCAAGAAGCCAGCCAGCAGGGTGGTAGGATTAATCGGAACACCAGCTTGCCACAGATAAGAACGGAATTTAGTACCATGCGGAAATCCGTCTTCTGAGTGAGAGGTGTAAGTTTGTGCATTCGTTTTCTCTAACAGCCGATTGATTTCACCCGGACTCAAAGGAGATAATCCGCGTACCTCTTCTGAACGATTATCCAGGTTCTTGAACAGATAATCGGCGAATTGTTTTAAGCTGACCTGGGGAGATTTCTTCCTAGCTTTAGTCTCCATCTCAGCCATAGCTATATGATAGTGACAAGTCAGTTCCCATAGAGTGTCATGGGTAATAGCTGATCGATCTTTCATCTTATTCAATTGACTGGCAGTGGGGAAGAATTCTTGATACGGGACATCACCTATGGGTAAACCGGACACCTTCATCATTTCGTACAGTGGTAACCCGAGCTCCCCATTCTTGGTAAAGAATGTATTAGTGTCAGGGTTGTAGGTCTCGAACAAACAGAGGAAATGACCTACGCTAATCTGCAGACCATACATGGTAGCACGGATCGGAACCAATAACCCTAATTCTGCTAATTCTCGCCCCCAGCGATTCAGCACATATCGAGTCATTCTGGTCTACCATTTATCTCCGAAATAATGGACCCATCCATAACATCTGAAGTTCTGTCTAGGTAACCTCTTTCCCGCTGCCGCTAACCTGTTCTTCACAGTATTTGCTTGCGCAGCCTTCTCATTCTGAGGTATATTATCCAGGCCCAAGATACCCGGATGAAGTCCACGTATAGAGGCCCTATCACTGGAACCCGGGGTGGCCTCCTTCCCAATGAAACCACAGTGAATACGCTCGTGGTTTTCAGTCAACCTCCAGAACATTTCACGTTCAACAGACAGATTACTGAACTGTAAAAGCGAATGCTCCCGAGGAATCCAAGGCAGATATAAAAATGAAGACCCGCTCTGATGTAACCATTGCGCAGGCCTACAGAAAGCGATCTCCGGATCCTTTACAGAGTCACCAAATAAGAAGTCTGGCTTCCTTATGCATTGATTCGAGTCTCACTCTGAAATTAAGGTAGTATCCGTGATTAATCGTCGCAGGATACAGCAACTACCTCGCTGAATCAACTCTTGAGCCCCTTCACTGTAATCTGACTTGAATTGAGGAGCGGACTCGATTAACGGTAGCCCCTCATAATAAGAGTGAGTGGCGCTACTCTGGCCCGTAACTTCATCGACGGTGAAGATTGTGGAAGGAAAATGGACTGATAAAAGAGATACACATAAATTGTGTAAGGATAGTCCTAAAATTTTAGAGAAAGCGGTATATCTTACTCCATAAGATATAGTCGCTATCTCATAACAGGTGTGATGATTTTCCATCTACCACATGTATAAAGGAGATATGCGTTACTATGCACGAGCATTATAACGGCATATCAAAACCTTTCAACACATATGGGATGATGTGAAATCGCCCCTGTGTATTCTGAAGTGTGTTTTGTCCAAGCAAAACAAACACTTTTAAGCGTCGAAAGGTATCTCAAAGGTATCTCAAAGGATACAAACGAAGGTATCTCAAAGGATACAAACGAGGGTTTGCATACAAATACAGATATTTACGCATGAAATTGACGAAATACAGTATGTAAATTCGTGAGAGGGCAAAAGAAATATACCCCCATGTGAAACGGCAGCGGGACCCACCTTTTCAGGGGACTGGACAGTCGAACGACCCCGGGGAATGCGTGATCTACGCGGCGACATGATGAGTGCACAAGCTACAGTGAAACCCAAAGAGAAAGTTAGGGTTTTGAACATGAAATTGACCAAAATATCACAATATAGGGTTGAAACAGTGCAAGCAAGATTGAAGTCAAAGAAAATCAAGATTTCAAAGAAGAGGAGGAAAACAAACCTCTAAAATCCGAGTGGAATCTCCCCCAAACAAAACTCTACCCAAGGTGGCAACAAAGAGGAGGAGAAGTAGCAGAAAACAGTCGGAAAATCGCTAAAGAATCGCCCAAAAAATCGCTGAAAATCGACGTGAAAAAACCACCGAAAACCCTAAGTCGGGGTTTTATAACCCAAACTTCAACGAGCGAGACAGGCTTTACTGTCTCGCCGTGCGAGACAGCATATACTGTCTCGCACCACGAGACAGTCTTTACTGTCTCGCACAGTGAGACAGCATAAACTGTCTCGTATCACGAGACGGCAACGATTGTTTCGCGACATCATGGTGCTTCGATACACGTGAATACTCCAATAGGTACACGAGTCTAAACTATTTCCCTACCCTCAACAGGAAGTTTCTGGAGAATATTAATCTGAATATTCTTAAGGATAACTTGTTGAGCTCTCAATGGATGTATCAATTCAGCGACAAAAGCTGAACCCACAAGAACAAATACCAGATTCGATTCAAGATCTCGACAACGGTCAAGCGATAAACGTGATGCCGGGAGAACATTAGCTATTCTACAAAGAACTGAATAGACTAAAAGAAGAAGAGATCAAGGGTTGAAGCCATTTGCAAGTCCTTCTACACGATCTACTCAACCAAGCATTGAAGGGATCGTAAGTAAAATCTATCTTATCCAAAGTATCTCAGACTCTTCTATAAAAGAATGCGTCTGGAATACTTTGGAGGGGGTATCTGTAAGCGTTAAAAAAATGCTAATAGATATCCAAACATAGAGAAGATCATACAAAAATCACCTCATACTGTTTTAGGAGAAAAATCAAGACAGATACAAACTGTCCCGCCAGTGAGATAGTGTTTACTGTCTCGCCAGCGAGATAGTGTTTGCTGTCTCGCAGCGAGATAGTGTATGCTGTCTCGTAGCGAGACAGTGTATGCTGTCTCGCAGCGAGACAGTGTTTGCTGTCTCGCCAGCGAGACAGTATTTGCTGTCTCGCCAGCGAGACAGTATTTGCTGTCTCACAGCGAGACAATGTTTCCTGTCTTGCAGCGAGATAGTGTTTACTGTCTCACCAGCGAGACAATGTTTACTGTCTCGCCAGCGAGACAGTGTTGAAATGATCAAAAACCACCTTGATAACTGCCACACACGTGTCCATTAACTGCCAAAGGACGTGGAAAACATTGTGGGCGAAAATCACGTGAATAACTGCCAAAATAGTGGAGTTTGAAACGTGGGAAGGCAGTTACAGCGAAAACTGTCAGGATTATTCGTTTTCCGAGATAGTATTTACTGTCTCGCAGGCCGAGACAGCAAATTTACTATCTCGCGGCGCGAGACGGCAAACACTGTCTCGGCCGCCAAGACAGTAAACACTGTCTCGCCAGCCTAATTTGATCGTTTTGTTGTATTTTTTAGTTATGTTCCCTGAGGCTATAAATACCCCCTAGGGTCATTTCTGATGAGGATCGAGCACATTATTGAGCAATTCAGAGCAGAGAGAGAGCAGACACTATTGTTTTTGGATTCCCTTGAGATTCGAGCTTTGACTTGATCTTAAGAAGAACGACTATCTTACTTTGATAAGATCTTCGTTTCAAATTCTCACTTCGATAAACGAAGGAAGAATCGTTAAGCCCCCTTCACGATCTGTGATTCGGTGGTCCACGAGTCAAAGCGCTCCCGGCACAGGCAAAGTCCCACAAAACAAGAATCGATAGACGATTTTTGTGTTATTTTCTCAAAAGTTGTAAATTTTCTTTTGTTGTGTAAAAGAGGTCTTATAAAAAGACTATTTCTTTTGAATTTGTTGTAATCGACCAAAGATATAATGAATTCTACAACAAACCCAACTTTTGGCGAAAACAGCATCATCTAACCCGGTTATGATCGGGAACTATTAGACAGGGGGATTATCAGAGAATGCAGAGGGGATTATCCTCGGATGACGAAGCATCAGATGCCAACTCTGCAGTCGCTTCTGACAATACGGTCTTCAGCCCAGGTCAATCCCACGAAGTGTTTATGATTAACACCGAGCAAGTAGCCAAAATGGTTGAGGATGCCTTGGCCAGGCAAAAAGAGAACTTCAAGTTCGAAATGAAAACGGCTATGCGGCGGATGAGGGAAGAACATGACCAACAAATCCGAGCTTTGTCGAATCAAATTGGTGAATCCAGCCGTCGCAACACTGCCAACCAAGCAGGTAGCGATTCAGATATGGATGAACGCCTCAATACTAAGGACCCTCCCGTTAACCAAAACGCTGGGGGTGGTCCTACCAATAATAACAACACTGGGGGTAGCCCCGTTATTCCTCTTAAGAATCGTCCAAGCCCTGATACGAGCGAGGATGAGAAAATGAAAGATCTCGAGAGAAAAATCAACACTCTGATGTCTGCTCGAGAGGTGAAAAGGACATGCATTCAGTGTCCCTATCCAAAGGGATGGGATTCAATAGCGTACCCGGTGAAATTCAACCTGATTAACTTCACGTCGTTTGACGGGAAGGGTTCGCCAACGCAGCATCTGTTGGCCTTCTTGTTTTGATGATGATTTACAAACAATTTACAACTAATGTTGTTTGTCTAGTGTTTGTGTTTTTGTATCAATTATAGACAAACAACAAGTTGGAGGATGGATGGAATAGCGCTTTAACGACGATATCAAACGGAGGTTGGCGGAAATGTGGAGTGAAGCAACATACAATTCAAGTTAAAGATCAAGTTCAAGCTTCATCCGCAACGTGTACCAAGTCGAGCTTAATTGAAGATCAAGATTAAGCTTGGGTAATTTAGTATAGGTTTATATTATGTGTGTTTAATACTCTAAGCTCAATATCATATACACACACAATATTGGATTTTCTCACAAAATGAGCTATTTTGAGAAAACTTTGTGATATTATTTTATTGACCATGTTTACTTTATATTCATGTGTTATAATGTTTATGAAGACATTTCATAAAGTTTCAATATGCGTTTAAACTCTTTTTGTCAAAAACATGTTCTTTACAAATTCATATTCATGCATGTTTTTACAAAATAATGAGTTTTCACAATTGAGAAATGCAAATTGGAAAATTCTTTTTCTAACATGTTTATTTTCATGTTTATAAACATTTCCCAAAGTTTCATCAAGTTTGAAATTGATTTGTTATGTTTAATTGAATTTACAAAATCATGTTTTTCGTTCGTGCATGTTCGTGCATGTTTTACAAAACAGATGAGTTTTCATAAGTGGGAAGTGATATTCAAGAAATTCTTTCTTTAACATGTTTATCTACATGTTTAGAAACTTTCCTCAAAATTTTACTATTTTTGGAGTTGATTTACTGTGCCAAATTGATTTTACAAAATCGTGTATGTCAGCAGTTTTTCAGAAACTGTAAATCTGTATTCAAACATTTATTTCTCTCAATTGGGAAATAATTTTTCAGAAATTCTTTCTCTAACATGTTATTCTACATGTCTAGAACCTTCCCACAAAATTTCATGATTTTTGGAGTTTATTTACTATTTTAAATTGATTTTACAAAACATCTGCGTACTGCTACAGTAACTCCGGTCGACCGGACCGGTCGACCGGAAATGTCTCTGGACGTTACTCAGCTTTGCATATGGCTCCCGGTCGACCGTACCGGTTGACCGAAATTACTGTAGCATCCGACCGTTGCTACAGTAACAGCTAGTTCTATTTTTTTGTTTATTTTAATGTTTTGGGGGTGTTTTTATTGGTTTTTGGGGTTGTTTCATGAGCCTATATATACCCCATGCCCTCATACCTCTAAGTACATCTAAGAGAATGTTTTAGAAAGAGTTTAACAAGGGTTTAAACTTGTTTAAGTGTTGTTTAAGGTTGTTTAAGAAGCTTTTAAGCATTTGAGTGTTTGGGTTTGTGAAATCAACTTCACAAGAGCTTGAGGAGTTCTTCTATTGGTGCTTGAGCATTCAACCTTTCCTCCTTCAATCTCTTGATCTATTTGAGAAGTCTTCTAAACTCTATTTCTAGCTCTTTTTATATATTTGATTACCATTGTTATTAAGCTAGAATTATATTGAGTTTAGTTTTGATTTATTTAATCTCATTGTTACACACACCCACATTGAGCTTTTAGTATTTACATACATAGTATAGTTGGGTAGTGAGAGATTGTAACTTTGAGTTGTGCTTAATTGAGTTCTCACCTTGTTAGAGAGAACAATCATTTGTTATATTGTGCTTATCATGAGAATCACTTTGTAATACACTTGTAAACCGTGTGAGAAGTGTGTGGTGAGAGTCGGGGATCGTCCCAAGAGGAGTGGCGTCGGTTGATGTGCCTAGGGAGAGGTTGTAACCGAGCACTTGAGGGAGACACGGCTAGATCCAACACTTAGTGGATGTAGAGTGTGATTACAAGAGTGTGAGTTGTAGAGTTTTCGGTTAGCTAGAAAACCGAGTGTGTAGAAGAAGTTCCGGCTTCCAAACCGGATTGTGTTAGTGGATTTCTCCCCGGGAGTGGGGAGCGGAGACGTAGGACGGAAGGTCCGAACTCCGTGATCATATCTTGTGTTTGAGTGTGCTTTGGCGTTTATTCATACTTGTGTTTATATTTCTTATCGCCATTGTCATTAGCTCATTATTTATATGATCCACTATCTTGTTTCATATTGTTTACCCTTGTGTTAGTTTATATATCCTTGCATATATTTCTATCATATAGGATATATCTTATTGATCATATTGTTTATCCTAGCTCATATATCTTGTTGTATTACATACTTGCTAGGATAACTTGTTAATTAGTTTTAATTGGCATTTAAATCGGATTAGATTAGCATAAGACCCTAATCACCCCCCTATAGGGTCTAACAATTGGTATCAGAGCTTGGTGCTCTTTGATTTAAGGTCTAACCACCTTGAGTTAAAGATCCAAGTTATCTTTTTGTGCTAATCTTGTTTTTATTGCATTTTTTGTCTTGCTTGCACATATATATTTATCATGGTCATGAAGCGTGCACATTTGTTAGGCTATGAATCTAATGTTGCTCCTAAATTCATAAATTTTCCCTATGCACAATGGGCTTCTAGATTTAAAATTTTTGTGCAATCTAAAAATATTGATTTATGAGGAATTATTGATGATGCTTATATTGTACCCACTATGGAGAAATCCAAGTGGAGTAGAAATGATAAAAGATTGTTTACTATGAATAAAGTTGTGTTAGAATATATGCTTCATGCACTTGATTCTTCTATTTCTAACAAGCTTGCTCATTTTGATAGTGCTTACAAATTGTGGACATTCATAGAAGCACATCAAGGGGACTTGGAGGCGATCCAACAAGCTTTGGAGGATCCGATTTCAAGTTCATGTGGAGCATCATGCACACGAGCACTAGGCGATAGCCCTAGTGAGGTTTGCGAGTTCAAATCATTTAATGATTTATCTAATGATGAACTTGAGTGTGCTAGTAAAAAATTATTGCATGCCTTTAACAAATTGCAAAATGATTTTATTGAGTTGCAAAGCAAGCATGATAATTTGAAATCCGATCATGAGAAGCTAGTATCCAAATTTAATGTCATTGAAAATGAAAATACTATGCTTAAAGAAAGCAATGACTTATTTAATTTGGAAAATGAAAATTTGATCTCATCTATTGCTAGCCTATCTCATACTAAGATTGATGCCATGTTAGAAGTAGAGAACATAAAAAATGATCATATATGTTCTACTTCTAACGTTAATGCATATGTACCTAATGATGAGTTGAATGATATTAAAGATCGTATTACCTCTTTAGATTCAACTCTTGGTACTTGTATTAACAATCATAAGAAACTTATGGACTTATGTGCAAAGTCACGTGCTAATTCTTTCAAATCACGTACCCACTATGCACATATGTATAGCAAAGCTTATAAGTGTTCTATTTGTGGTCGTAAAGGCCATTTAGCTAAGTTTTGCTATGATGCACAAAAATCCTCCAAGACTAATGTTTCTTGTGCATCTCATAAGACTTCTTCATCATCATATTTTGCACACGCACATACTCATCATGCACATCATAAACATGCTCATGTGTATCAATGTGATCTTTGTGGACGTTTTGGCCATTTGGCAAAATTTTGCTTTGATCTGAAAAAGACTTCACCTTTGCCAAATGATTTTATTAATCCACAAAGGTTTAAATGTAATGTTTGTGGTCGTTTCGGTCATTTGACCAAATTTTGTTTTGATTTGATGAGAGTTTCCCGTTTGCAAAATAATTTTAAAGAACAATCTATGTTTGCAAATGGTTCACGTGCACGAGCAAATGGTCCACAAAAACAAATGTATCTCTTTCATTGCATAAATTGTAATCGAAAGGGTCATTTGAGTGATTATTGCTTTGACCGTGTTAGTGCACTACATGTGCCCAAACGGGTTCATAACCCTAGGGCTTTGAGCTTTAACGATAGGGGTCATGTCCCTAAACTCTTAGGTACCAAGAGTAATTGGGTACCAAAACAAGTTCGATTTTTTTTAAACCAAGATTTTTAGTGTAATTCTTTTTATTCTTTCTTGGTTTTGAAAAATGTGCTTTGAAATCTTTGAATATGAAAACAATCCTTCTTTGATCAAATTCTTTGGTTTTCATGAATATGAGTTTTAATTTTCATGAGAGGTTTATGTTTATGCAACCCCCCGGGTTTAGTGGGTGTTTATTCCCAAATCATGTTCGCCGGGTGCAAAATTATTTATATGGGTTGGAACAAGCTTAAGAGCTTGATATATATTGATACCTCTCTTGAAATTTATTTTATCAAAGATTTTGTTTTATTACTTTGAATTCATTATAATTCACTTATATGATGATAGTTATATGTTTGTGCTTATGGATCATCTATTCGTGCTTTATAATGTATTCTATATGTGATTTGATCAAATCCTACAAAGAAAATTTTTTATTTTTGATCAAACAATGTTTTTGAACTTAAAATTTGATTTATGATTTCATTTAGTTGATTCGTTTTCTTTTGAAAACCTTTTGCATGATTTTCATGTTCCTTCTTTTTGATTTCATAAATCTATTTTTTACACTATGATTTGCTTTTGTTTATGTCTTGAGACACATTTTTATAATGATCCATTCATATGTGTTCTCATCTTCTTATGTATGTGAGTCGTGTTTAGCATTTTTGCTATATCTATGCTCTCTCACATGTTTGTCATGATCTTCATTGCATATATCCATATGGCTTTTTGATAGGGGGAGCAATTCCCTATATTTTGTTTTATACTCACCTATGCTTATTGATAGGGGGAGCTTTCGCTCTCTTCATTCTTGATGTTTTTCCCTTTTTGATGTTGTCAAAGGGGGAGAAATATTGTGAGTATACTAATTCCTTGTTTATATGCATGAGTATTATCTTTTTATATTAATTTCCTTTCATGCATATATCCTTTTTGTAAATTGTTTGTCATCATCAAAAAGGGGGAGATTGTTGGCCTTCTTGTTTTGATGATGATTTACAAACAATTTACAACTAATGTTGTTTGTCTAGTGTTTGTGTTTTTGTATCAATTATAGACAAACAACAAGTTGGAGGATGGATGGAATAGCGCTTTAACGACGATATCAAACGGAGGTTGGCGGAAATGTGGAGTGAAGCAACATACAATTCAAGTTAAAGATCAAGTTCAAGCTTCATCCGCAACGTGTACCAAGTCGAGCTTAATTGAAGATCAAGATCAAGTTTGGGTAATTTAGTATAGGTTTATATTATGTGTGTTTAATACTCTAAGCTCAATATCATATACACACACAATATTGGATTTTCTCACAAAATGAGCTATTTTGAGAAAACTTTGTGATATTGTTTTATTGACCAAGTTTACTTTATATTCATGTGTTATAATGTTTATGAAGACATTTCATAAAGTTTCAATATGCGTTTAAACTCTTTTTGTCAAAAACATGTTCTTTACAAATTCATATTCATGCATGTTTTTACAAAATAATGAGTTTTCACAATTGAGAAATGTAAATTGGAAAATTCTTTTTCTAACATGTTTGTTTTCATGTTTATAAACATTTTCCAAAGTTTCATCAAGTTTGAAATTGATTTGTTATGTTTAATTGAATTTACAAAATCATGTTTTTCGTTCGTGCATGTTCGTGCATGTTTTACAAAACAGATGAGTTTTCATAAGTGGGAAGTGATATTCAAGAAATTCTTTCTTTGACATGTTTATCTACATGTTTAGAAACTTCCCTCAAAATTTTACTATTTTTGGAGTTGATTTACTGTGCCAAATTGATTTTACAAAATCGTGTATGTCAGCAGTTTTTCAGAAACTGTAAATCTGTATTCAAACATTTATTTCTCTCAATTGGGAAATGATTTTTCAGAAATTCTTTCTCTAACATGTTCTTCTACATGTCTAGAACGTCCCACAAAATATCATGATTTTTGGAGTTCATTTACTATTTTAAATTGATTTTACAAAACATCTGCGTACTGCTACAGTAACTCCGTTCGACCGGACCGGTCGACCGGAAATGTCTCTGGACGTTACTCAGCTTTGCATATGGCTCCCGGTCGACCGTACCGGTCGACCGAAATTACTGTAGCATCCAACCGTTGCTACAGTAACGGTTAGTTTTTTTTTGTTTATTTTAATGTTGTGGGGGTGTTTTTATTGGTTTTTGGGGTTGTTTCATGAGCCTATATATACCCCATGCCCTCATACCTCTAAGTACATCTAAGAGAATATTTTAGAAAGAGTTTAACAAGGGTTTAAACTTGTTTAAGTGTTGTTTAAGTTTGTTTAAGAAGCTTTTAAGCATTTGAGTGTTTGGGTTTGTGAAATCAACTTCACAAGAGCTTGAGGAGTTCTTCTATTGGTGCTTGAGCATTCAACCTTTCCTCCTTCAATCTCTTGATCTATTTGAGAAGTCTTCTAAACTCTATTTCTAGCTCTTTTTATATATTTGATTATCATTGTTATTAAGCTAGAATTATATTGAGTTTAGTTTTGATTTATTTAATCTCATTGTTACACACACCCACATTGAGCTTTTAGTATTTACATACATAATATAGTTGGGTGGTGAGAGATTGTAACTTTGAGTTGTGCTTAATTGAGTTCTCACCTTGTTAGAGAGAACAATCATTTGTTATATTGTGCTTATCATGAGAATCACTTTGTAATACACTTGTACACCGTGTGAGAAGTGTGTGGTGAGAGTCGGGGATCGTCCCAAGAGGAGTGGCGTCGGTTGATGTGCCTAGGGAGAGGTTGTAACCGAGCACTTGAGGGAGACACGGCTAGATCCAACACTTAGTGGGTGTAGAGTGTGATTACAAGAGTGTGAGTTGTAGAGTTTTCGGTTAGCTAGAAAACCGAGTGTGTAGAAGAAGTTCTGGCTTCCAAACCGGATTGTGTTAGTGGATTTCTCCCCGGGAGTGGGGAGTGGAGACGTAGGACGGAAGGTCCGAACTCCGTGATCATATCTTGTGTTTGAGTGTGCTTTGGCGTTTATTCATACTTGTGTTTATATTTCTTATCGCCATTGTCATTAGCTCATTATTTATATGATCCACTATCTTGTTTCATATTGTTTACCCTTGTGTTAGTTTATAGATCCTTGCATATATTTCTATCATATAGGATATATCTTATTGATCATATTGTTTATCCTAGCTCATATATCTTGTTGTATTACATACTTGCTAGGATAACTTGTTAATTAGTTTTAATTGGCATTTAAATCGGATTATATTAGCATAAGACCCTAATCACCCCCCCCCTATAGGGTCTAACAGCATCTGATCTACTTCAAGTCCCACTTGGGTATGATCTCCGGCAATGAAGCCTTGATGGTTCGGTCATTCGTTGGCACCCTTCGCGGGCCCGCCTTCGATTGGTACCGTCGTCTTAAGTCCGGAAGTATCAATAATTAGGAAGACCTGGAGAGCCTGTTCCTCGCTCACTTCTTTGATGATGACGCTGAGGTGTCAATCAGGACACTCTTCGATGAGAAGCAAGAAGACGACGAGATGGTCAATGACTTCGTTAAACGCTTCCGGAATAAGGCGATGAACTGCCGAGATCCAATCACAGAGGACTTCATCTTTCAAACCTATCACAACAACCTCTCATTGGATGTGTTGGAAATTATGGGAGTAGCACCGTTCAACTCCTGGAAAGAGTTGAAAGTGCGCAGAGAGCGGGCCGAACGCTTCCTCCGAAGAAAGAAGGCCGAGAGGAGCCAACCAACGGCTAATCCTCCGAACTCAAACTTTGCCTCCCGTGGTAAGGGAAAGGCACCTGCAGCTGTTGTTGATGCTAATCAAACGTCACAACGGCAACCCCAAAGACAGCAGAAGACTTCGGGTTCGAGACTCCAAAAAGAGTACTCCTTTAAGGACGAAGATGTTCCAGTCATCTTCGAATCCCTCCTTGAAAATAACAAGATCAAGCTACCACCTATCACAAATCAGGAGGAAACTGATAACACTGCGGATCCAAAGTACTGTGCGTATCATAGGAGGGTCCTTCATCCCATCAAGGATTGCTTTGCTCTCAAGAATAGTATTCAAACCTTGGTTGAAGCCGGCGTCATAACGCTGGGATAAGCCGAATGAGAACGGCAACACTCCGACAAGTATAAGAGTATAAACTGCTCCTTTCTGTACTCTGACAAGTATACGAGTATAAACTGCTTCTTAATACTCCAATAGGTATATGAGTCTAAACTGTTTCCTACCGTTGGCGGGAAGTTCTTGGAGAATTTTTATATGTAATATTCTTAAGGATAACCTAGTAATGTAACGGATTATGATGTCAAACCCAGTTTCGAAGGAAAGCTGGGGGTGGATGATTCATATAATGGGAAGTTCCCAGAAGAATGCTAAATGTAACTTTCTTGGGGATGACCTGATTATTATGAACAAAGTGATAAACACTAAACTCTCAATGTGATTTCCGAACATTCTTTTGCTGAGACGAGATTCGATCACTTCGTTGGATCAATCTTCCCTTACAAAATTCTCATTGGTGTTTGATAACTCACAGTCTTCCACCACAAAATCCCCCACCGATCAGACTAATGGACGGTAGGATCATCAAAATTCCTTCCGGTTAAATCCGCTCAAACTTTCATTGTATCTGTGCACTTAACATCCTCAATGTTAGAGTCCGGACATAGTACTCGGAATTTTAATGTCTTAATCGTGTTAAGTTCTTATCACTTGACACCAAGAATCCCCATTGAGTAATCGGTACAAGTCAACATTCCCACTATGATTTGTACTCCTACTCCCACTATTTACCTGGTCAAACCTTCTTACAGTTAGGACCACAACCAAAATCCCCTCTCGATTCCTGCAATGAACGAGAGGTCTACAAATCGAGCGATCAAACCTTCCTACAGTTAGGATCATCTCAAACCTCCTATTCGGTCAAACCTTCCTACAGTTAGGACCACAACCAAAATCCCCTCTCGATTACTCCAATGAACGAGAGGTCCACAAATCGAGCGATCAAACCTTCCTACGGTTAGGATCGTCTCAAACCTCCTATTCGGTCAAACCTTCCTATAGTTAGCACCACAACCAAAAGCCCCTCTCGATTCTACCAATGAACGAGAGGTCCACTTTCAAATCGAGCGATCAAACCTTCCTACAGTTAGGATCACCTCAAACTCCGTTTGGTCAAATCTTCCTACAGTTAGGGCCAAAATCATAATCCACCCTCGATAAACAAGAAATTCAACTTTAGTTCGATAATCAAACCTTCCGACAGTTAGGATTATTCAAATCTTTTCGATTCTCGGAGTGGAGATCCCACTCCTAGTTTCACTCTATAGATTCTCATAGTGAAGATCCCACTTTGAGTTTCCTCTGCGCTGGAGATGGAATATAAAATTCTTCCTCTTCAGTTTTGGGAGATAGAATATAAAATTCTTCCTTTCCCGTATCGGGTTCGTCTTTGCCCCAAGAGAAGATACTACTTTTTTCAACTCCCAAAATCCGTGCCTTACACGCGCGGGGAATTTTATCCCGAATCCTGAGTAGGGATAAGTTAACGCCTAACACGCGTTACCGGTTAGTTCTCAACCGTAAAAAGAACGAAAGCTCACATATTCAGCATTGTGGCAGGTTGTTATTAATAACACCAAAATCCGTACTTCACACGTACGGGGAGTTTTATCCTGAATCCTAAGTAGGGATAAATCAACGCCTAATACGCGTTGCCGGTTTAGTCTTTCACCGATTGAAGAAGACACCAGAATCCAGTCTGGAGTATTTTATCCCGAAGCCTAAGTAGGGATAAGTCAGCGCTTAACCCGTGTTGCTGGATGGTTCGTTCCCGTAAAAACGACCGAGTCTACATATTCAGCATCGTAGCAACAAAAATCCATGCCTTTTATGCATGGGGAATTTTATCCTGAATCCTGAGCAGGGATAAGTCAACGCCTAACACGCGTTGCCGGTTAGTTCTTAACCGTAAAAAAGGAACAAAAGTCCACATATTCGATATTGTGCCATGTTGTTATTCATAACACCAAAATCCGCACCTCACACGAGCGGGGAATTTTATCCCGAATCCTAAGTAGGGATAAGCCAACGCCTAACACGCGTTGCCGGTTTAGTCTTTCACCGATTGAAGAAGACACCAGAATCCAGTTTGGGGTATTTTATCCTGAAGCCTAAGTAGGGATAAGTCAGTGTCTAACACACGTTGTCGGGTAGCCTATTCTCGTAACATTAGAGAAGTCTACGTATTCGAAGTCGTAGCATCAAGTCTAAGGGAGTTCATTCCTTTAGCATAACGTCACATGCGGAACGGACTTAAAACAATCCGCATGTAAGCCCGATTCAAACGGTAATCGGTAAGAGCACGTCAAATCCGTTGAGGGCTGAGGAGTAGCCAAAAATCCTAAGTCAACGTCTGATACACGTCGCTGTTTAGTCTTTTCACAAGAGAAAGACGAAGTCTACATATTCAATATCGTAGCACTAAAAGGGT
This sequence comes from Asparagus kiusianus, assembly GCA_022839385.1. Lineage (NCBI taxonomy): Eukaryota > Viridiplantae > Streptophyta > Magnoliopsida > Asparagales > Asparagaceae > Asparagus > Asparagus kiusianus. The sequence goes on from BQKN01067199.1 coordinate 1,075,543, forward strand.
TAACTCTTTTAGCTTAACGTCACATGCGGAACGGACTTAAACAATCTGCATGCTAGCCCGACTCAAACGGTAGTCGGTAAAGGCTCATCAAACCCGTTGATGGCTGAGAATTTGCCAAAAATTCTATAAATGCGAGTCATTGACGCACCAGCTCTGTTAGTTGGTCTCGTGACTCGAGTATCCGATAATATCAAGATAAGATCCACACATGTAGATGAATCAGCCTTAACAGTTAGTCCTGCAGCCTAAATTTTGGGACCGCCATGCTCCAATGCCTTAAGAGCTTAAACTATGTAGACTCCAGTGAACGTACGAGTATAAACTGTGCTAACGCCGATCAACACGTTACGACAAGAGTTAACGTCGCACAACGCGTTACAGTAAATATCGATGTCGGCCAACGCATCAGCAATCTCGCCAAAATAAGGCAAAATATGACACCAAGGATTTCAGTTACAATCGGATATGAGTTCCCGACGGAGATGATCAGTTCAAAGTCAACTCAATGGCACGAGCTAAGTTTAGAAACTTACACACCAATCTCAGTTCAAGATTTCGACAACGGTCAGACGATAAACGCAGCGCCGGAAGAACTTCATCCATTTGACGAAACAATGAATAGATTGACGGCTGAAGAAATTAAGAATTGAGGTAGTTCAAGGTCACTCTACGAAATTGCGGAGATGGCCTATCTTGTCCAAAGCTTTCCATACTCCTCTATAAAAGAATGAGTCTGAAATACTTTGGAGGGGGTATCTGTAGGCGTCTAAAAATACCTATGGGTGTCCGTACACAGCTCGAGACGGAGAGAAGACGATGAACGTCGTTATCTGATTTTAGGAGGATTATCTGTCGTCAGCAAGCACATGAAGCGAAACGGCAAACCAAGTGGCATACGCGCTCAACAATCAACACGTGCACGTCAATCAGCTCGAGGGTCAATCAACTCGCGTGCGTCGGTCAACATGCGCGCGTCAATCAACTCGTGCACGCCAACATACGCACACGTGCATCAATCAACATGCGTGTATGTCAACCAACGTGCGTTCGACAGTCAGTCCCGCAATGAAACGTACAAGTCAACTAAATACCCGAAACGGGAGAAACTATAAGTCCCGGAAGAAAGAGAACAGGAAAAGAAGAAAAATCGGTAAACCTGCGCGAGCGCAGGACGGAACAAACCGACCCGCGAAAGCGTAGGTCGGATCGGTCCGACCCGCGCAAGCGCGGGTCGGATCTGTCCGACCCACGCAAGCGCAGTCTGGAACCCGAAACGCCCGAAGCGTAGGTCGGATCTGTCCGACCCACGCCGCATTAATTGAGAAGCGATTGGAGACATGGCAGTGCCTACGTGGTCCGATGAGTCATGAAGGCTATCGAGGCTAGAGACATGATGTGTCTATGATGCATTAAATATGATGCTGACACGTTGTCGGTGGGAGAGGCTCGAGGCTGAAGTCATCCTTTAGCATCGCCCAAAAGTAACGTCTTTCGAGTCGTCCTTGTGAGGCGTTAAATAAATGGTCGAGTGAGCTCGTGGCAAGTCGTCTTCGATAAGAAGGCGGACAAGTTCTGTCATTCGAGTCGTCCCAAGGGGGTGTCGACTCGTCGGGTCGGTTAAGTCGAGGTCCTTGTTGATCTTTGGCTGCCAATTTGATTGGGGCACTATATGCAGAAGTACACATGTTCGCTGTTGGCGAAGGGTTATATTTTGGCGATTGAGATCACCATCACAATTGACCCCTTTCGCTTGGAGTCGGCATGAGCCCAGTCTGAGTGTAATAAAAGTAGCTTTGGATGGATGTGGGCGTGCTTCGAATAGAAACTGAAAAGTCTCTTCGGAGTAGATGTGGCTGACGTCACCATATTTTCTTTTTGATGGCCACAACTCCGCTTATCTTGGCAGATTGCGGGCTATTCGAGGTGAGTGGGTTGTGCCTTGATCTTTGAGATGCCGCTTTGGATTCTGAGAATTAATCTTGGCCGTTGGACAGAATTTGATCCGGCGGTTCAAATTCCAATAGTTGTAAAGTCGGTTGCCAATATATAGAAATAGGGCCATGAGGGTGGTGGTTACTGCCTTTTGAAATTACCTTTAGAGAATTCAAGATCTTTCTCGTCCATCTTTCTCCGACAATCATTTCTTCACTCTGCAATGGCATCAGATCCTGTAGATCGATGAGCTCTTCTGGTTGGGATCCACTCCAAGGAGACCCAGACACAGATGAGGACACTTCATAAGAGATTCGATATCCCATTTTCATATTTATACATAAGTCAGAAGTGCATAATTATCCATATGTAAGTAAATGCGAAGTTAAAAGGTAACGATAGTTGTTTTCCTATTAAATATCTTTTTTTTTAGAATGGAATCCTCTCAATAATTTCCGTTTTCAATCGATCAATGGGAGGATGCTCTTGCAAAAGCAGTGTTTGATTCGGAAACTGATTTTAGCATGAATAATACAATTGGCGTATCTGCCAAAACCAATGGTTTGTTGCTTCTAGACGCTCAAAGTTATCCTACTATTTGAAGAAAAAAAATAGTATCAATATTTCGTTATCAGGGAAGAGTCTCCCTTGATTGTTTCCATCCAAGTCTTTTGTATGGGGAGAATATTTTTTCTTTGGGTTCAGCCTAATGGCCCTCATTTTATCTTGCTTCTGTTGATTAATAAGAGGTTCAATCCAGGGACCTACGCGAAGTTCTAGGTAAAATAAAAAATAAAGTAAAATTTTAGTGAACCGCAATCATCTTTGAATTTTATATTAATTTGTTAATCTAGTAACATCAAATTTAAAACTTAAGATATCCAAACAAGCGCTAGTGAAAATCATATATTATGTTATTATTTACATAATATATATTACTATTAAATATTTAAAAATACCTCATGAGAATAAATGTACTCACCTTAATAATTTATCCAATTGTTTGGGAAAATTTTGTTGCATTGATCATGATTACCATCTCTTCTTACATTTAACAATTCCTAAATAATAATAATAATAATAGGGGAAAATGTGTCCAGGCCTTAAAATGAGAAAGTTCATGTGACCCGCCCCCTTGTATTTTGGCCCATGTGATTCAGCCCTAAAAAGTACCATTTAATATTTCAAGGCCCCTCCACGTCAGCAGTATAAAAAAAAGAGATTGTATTTTGAAAAAAACCCCGAAATTACCCCTCAACTTATCTTCCCGAGACGTCTGGTCCACAAAATACATGGAAAGTCACGCCCATTTATACGATCTGATGGAAAAAAATAGAGGGAAATTTCCCGCCCTTTTTTGAACTCTATTATGAGCAATAACTCATGTTAGTTCTGAGTTATTTAATGTTAGTTCTAAGTTATTTAATGTTAGTTCTAACTTATTTTATGTTAGTTCTAACTTAGTTCTATTTAATGTTAGAGCTAATGTTAAGTAGAACTAATATAAATACTTTAGGCTATTTGGTCTAATGGTAAACCTTATTTAATTTATATTAGTTCTAACTTATTTTATGTTAGTTCTAACTTAGTTCTAATTCATGTTAGAGCTAACTTTAAGTAGAACTAATATGTTTATACCATGTTATGGTGGTTATGTTAGTTCTAGTTGAGCTCATGTTAGTTCTGGTAGTTCTCGTGTTAGTTCTAGCTGATTTCATGATAGTTCTACTTCCAGCTAGTGTTGGTTCTAATATAAGCGTTAGTTCTAGTGGCTATATTAGTTCTAGTTGAGCTCCTGTTAGAACTGACACGATACCTGTTAGAATTGATACTAGAGAAGCTAGAACTAATACATCATCAAGTAGAACTAATATGGCGTTTAGACCTAACAATTACGCTAGAACTAACGACTTAAATAAATTAGAACTAACACGATACCAGTTAGAACTAACACTGTAGAAGCTAGAACTAACACAGCATTAAGTAGAACTAACATGGCATTTAGACCCAACAATTATGTAGAACTAACGACTTAAATAAATTACAACTAACACGATATCTGTTAGAACTAACACTAGAGAAGGTAGAACTAACACGGCATAAATTAGAACTAACATCGCGTTTAGACCCAACACTTACGTTAGAACTAACGCATTAAATAAATTAGAACTAACACGATACCAAATAGAACTAACACTAGAGAAGCTAGAACTAACACATCATCAAGTAGAACTAACATGGTGTTTAGACCAACAAGTACGCTAGAAATAACACATTACATAAATTAGAGCTAACATGATACCAGTTAGAACTAACACTGGAGAAGGTAGAACTAATATAGCATAAATTAGAACTAACATGACGTTTAGACCCAACACTTACGCTAGGAATATCATATTAAATAAATTAGAACTAACATGATACCTGTTAGAACTGACACTGAAGAAGCTAGAATTAACACATCATCAAGTAGAATTAACATAGTGTTTAGAACCAACAATTACGCTAGAACTAACGACTTAAATAAATTAGAACTAACACGATATCTGTTAGAACTAACACTGGAGAAGCTAGAACTAATATGACATAAATTGGATCTAACATGACGTTTAGACCCAACATTTACGCTAGAACTAACGCATTAAATAAATTAGAACTAACACGAGCTGGTAAAAATTAGAACTAACATGAGCTGATCAAAATTAGAATTAACATGAGTTGCGATAGAACAAACATGAGCTAACTCTAGTTATTTATGCCATTTTTTAAATTCTATCTTGAGCTAACTCATGTTAGTTCTAACTTATTTCATGTTAGTTCTAATGACAAGTAAAAGCTAACTTTAAGTGGAACTAACATTAATACTTTGGCTACTTGGTCTAGTGGTAAAGCTTGGTAATTTGGAGAGGAGGTCAAGAGTTCAAACCCTACACCTACAATATATATTTAAAAGTATTTGATTGGGCCTTGGGCCTTGAGGCTCTTGGGCTCTTTGTTAGTTCTAACTAATTTTATGTTGGTTCTAACTTGCTCTTTGTTAGTTCTAACTCACTTCTTGTTAGTTCTAACTTGCTTTTTGTTAGTTCTAACTCACTTAAAGTTAGTTCTAACTTGCTCTTTGTTAATTCTAACTTGCTCTTTGTTAGTTATACCTCACTTAAAGTTAGTTCTAACTTGCTCTTTGTTAGTTCTAACTCACTTCATGTTAGTTCTAGCTCTAATTCATGTTAGTTCTAACTCGTTCTTTGTCTAACCCACTGCATGTTAGTTCTAGTTCTAATTCATGTTAGTTCTAACCCACTGCATGTTAGTTCTAGTTCTAATTCATGTTAGTTTTAGGCTCTTGTGCTCTTTGTTAGTTCTAACTCATTTTATGTTGATTGTAACTCACTTCATGTTAGTTCTAATTCTAATTCATGTAGTTACTTTCACCAACATAAAATCTATAGACAATTGGGAGTACACAAGCTCATACCTATATAGTTACTTTCACCATCCTTCTCAAGGGAATGGCTATGCAAGGAATGTTGAAGGAAGCATCAATAATTTTCTTTCAAATACTAAAGAGGTGATTTATGCCAGATGCCGTAGCATACTGCAGTTTGGTCAATTGCTTGTGCAAGCATGGCAATCTAATAGCTGGGTTTAAACTTTATAGAATGATACTTAAAAATGGTGTTCATCCTGATATTGTTGTTTATAATGTTCTCATAAAGAAGGTAGAACGGACAGAATTAACATGGCAACGAACAGAACTAACGTAGGAGATAACAGAACTACCATGAAAGCGGGTAGAACTAACGTAAGAGATGATAAAACTAACATGAAAGCTGGTAGAACTAACAGTCCAGTCCTCAAAACTAGTAGTCCAGCCTTTAGAACTAACAGTTCAGCCCTTAGAACTAACAGTCCATTCCTCAGAACTAACAGTCCAGCCTTTAGAACTAACAGTTCAGCCCTTAGAACTAACATTCCAGCTCTTAGAACTAACATGACAGCCCTTAGAACTAACATTCATAGTTCTAATTTTCCTTGTCCCCCCTTTCAAATTCACAGGTTCTTCGATTCTTTAGTCGACTTTTAATCACATTGTCTTCAATTTTTAGCTAAATGTCGATATGCCTGAAGTTTCAATGTGAGCTTTTGAAAATTTTTGCTGTTAATCTCTTATACAGAACTCTGTCAATCACCAAATCACACAAGAAAAAGGCATTAAAGGAAAACCCAAACCGCTGTTCAAGAATCCAATGAGATCCCATTTCAATTAAATGAAAGAGAAAAACTATAAAAACCCAATATCGATTCCCTTCATAAATTACAAGAAAATAAGAGCACTATCTTGATTAAGACATTGATTTGGGTAAAGATATTCCGTAACTTAGAAAGGGGAGAATAACGATGCATCGGACCAAAGCTCCGGGCTCCGTCAGCTCGCGGGTCCCACCAGACCATGTTCCGTGTTTGTCGTTGAACCCGCGTTCACGAGTTGTTTCCAAGATGACTCCCCGACCTCAGACTCCATGACCACCGTCCTCGCCTTAGCCTTCTACGACCTCCCCAGGGTCTGATCATTTTCAGTGACCATGACGGAAGTGAGAGAGAAGGAGAAGTTGAGAGAGAGAGAGAGAGAGAGAGAGAGAGAGAGAGAGAGAGAGAGAG
>BQKN01067199.1:1082143-1104544 GCA_022839385.1 Asparagus kiusianus
AGAGAGAGAGAGAGAGAGAGAGAGAGAGAGAGAGAGAGAGAGAGAGATGGGATGTGGTTAAAGGGATGGGCGCAGTTACCAAGCTCAATCAAATCAAAGGGTAAATTTGTAACTTTTGTTGGGCTTTTCTCAGGGTCCGATACTTTGGGGCCTTAACACAAATACAATGTGTATTTGGGGCTTATACACATGGGTCAGAATACAATGGGGCGGGTCACATGAACTTTCTACTTTTGGGGCCTGGACACATTTTTCCCATAATAATAATAACTACAAACATTATAAGAATTACATATCAAACTACTTGATATGTAAATGTATAACTAGCATCAAAGCATTACCCCCAATATTGAACAGTTCCATCAAATCATGGAACTACAGTTGCTATCTAAAAAAAAAAGTTACCCGCATCCAACTAATAAAGTCGTGCAACTAAGCATCTCACCCAATAAAAGAAAGCCTAGCCTTGCTCTAAACACATGAAAACCCATACAACAATTGAGATGGTCTCAAAATTGAATCTATCTATATAATCCAGGGGGGCAAAATATTCACCAGTCTCGTTACCTTCTGTCAACTCATAAAAACAAAATTGCAATTGAACAAACAAGAGTTGATAACATAATGAAAAGAACTGGGATGAAGTTTGTTTTCTGGTGACCTAAGACATATCAGACTTTTGATAGCTACCCTCTTATGGTAGGAGATGGTAGTTATTTTCTTTTTTAAACCAATTTGTTTATGGTGGAATGCAGGTAGCTGGGATCTGTTACAGATCCCAGCCTTTTTCTTTAAAAACAAACAAACAGACAAACAAATGTAACAAAAAATTCTTCCAAAACTTTCACAAAGTCAAATTTGCGCGAGGTGTAGTTGAAAAAATTTCAGATAGGCTTGCTTCCCCATGGTGCTCTTCAGATACAAGCATCTCACCTGCAAAGTAACATCAGACACCAATTTATGTCCAACAGTGTATATAAGATCCCAGTAATAATGCTAAAGACATGACAATTAACTGAGATTTGAAGAAACTGCACATAAAATATTTTTTTTCAACTGAAAAAGGAGAGAAAAAGGACTTGAGCGTCTATGGATCTGTTTGTTTACAAGAAAATAGCTATAAAACCGCTAAAGTAAATAAAGTAGATGCTACTTCTACTCCTTTTGAGAAGAAAAGCATGCTTGTTTCTATAGAAAAGCCACTTGCGGCGTTCTTAAAAGCTAACATGGCGCTTGCGTGTCGTTTCTATTTATTGAATATTTTTTCTCCTCTCAAGGCTCCGCACCTCAAAAGCAGCTGAAATTGAGCCAATTTAGGAATAAAATCATTTCTGCTATTGCATAGATATTCTCTGTTTTTAAATAAAATTTCGAAAGATCCTCTTTTTCTCTTCCTAGCAATATTTATAATTGCTACAAAAAAAAGTGAATGAAGAGGAAGAAACAATATTTCCTATACTTCTAAAAAATTATAAAACAAACAAAAAAAGTAGTATTTCTGTTACTTCATACTTTATAATTTTAGAAGTAATAGATTCAATCTACTTCTTACTTCAACTATTTCTTATCAACCAAACATGCCCTATGTTACAAAAGGTAAAGCAAGTAAATTAGGCAAATTAAAAAGTAACTTCGAAAACCATTAGACTTTTTAAACCTGTGTGGCGATTCTAAAGTAGGAAAGTAGTAGGGCAGAAAGAGCTTCACCAATTTTTTATAAGGGTTTTTCATATATGTCCCTTAAACCAGGCATATTTGCAAATCTACCTCCCAAATCATCAATTTTGAAGAAAGTAACCTCCAAATCAACAAATAACAACTTTATTATAAAAATTTGACCAATATGTCATATTTTCACATTTCATGTCAAAGTTGAGAGGTTATCATTATGGGATTTATACTCTTTGACCAATATAGAATTCAAATAATCTTTCATAGTCTATATCTCAAAGTTACTTTTGATTGAGTTTCAATATACCAGCCACAGCTTCCTTCTAGACTCTTTCAGACGAAACACATGCCTACGAAACACATAAAATGAGAGGATGGATAGGGAAGTGATATCACAGATTCAAACTCCTGATTTTTTAATATTGAATCTGAACAGACATTTTCTTTTCTCCAAGGACGAGTTAGTGCATAGACCCACTACAAGGATTATAAGAAATGACATGCCATTTTATATGGTTTAGTTTATTCATATCTCTAATAGTTGTTATCATCAATTAAACTACCTTGCGTGTAAAACTAAATAGGGTCACACCGGTCACAATATTCTCTCAAAAAAACCTATTACAGATATCAACAATGAAAACTTAACTTTATCTGACAATCTCAAAAGTAAAATTCAATGAATACACATGGGGAACAAACTAATGACTAATAGGCTAATCTAAGAAGGAAAACAAATTCTCAAATGCTAAAGATTTTGCATAATAGCTATGTGAAAAAAGTGATCACCAAGCATTAGTGTAAGATCTCTTGCACATAGAGCCAAGAAAATGGATATTATGACTTAGAAAACAAACAATGAATGATATACTCATCAAATCAATGACTCCAAATTTTTTTTTTACATAAACTGCAAAATTCTTATAGGCGAAAAGAAACTACTAAAGCTAAACAATTCTAAAGGCACAAATAAGAAATTCCAAAATATACTGTAAGCTTGCAAATTAGATAGTGTTCAATTCCTCTAGTGATATATGATGTGTAAAAAAATTTAAGCAATGTTTCAAAACAGGGTCCAATTTCCCAAGCACATAATGCCCACATCATAACTGAAATCGTCCCAAATAAATTTGATGCATTACTCATCTCCACCCTGTTTTCTACATCTTTGAGATACCATCGACAGCTTTTGGTGAAATAAGGCTTTCCCTGTAAAAAGCAAAATCACTTTGTTGTCCACCAAGGAAGAGTTTGTGCGAAGCTCTGCTACAAAGATTATAAGAAATGGCATTCCATCTTCCAGATTTGTAGTCTCTAAAGAGAATATCACCATCTACAATATCTATGACATCAGCTCCATAAACCTGGTGCAAACTTGAGAGGTCATCATTATGGAATTGATGTTCTTTGACCCATGTATTATTCAAATAGTCTTTCATAGTCCATATCTCAAAGTAATTTTCGGTTGGATTCCTGAATGTAAGCCAAAGCTTCCCCCCAGACTCCCTTAAACTGGAGTACGACATATGGGAGGATAACGAGGGATGGGGGAGCGATATCGCTGAACCAAACTTCTCATCTTTGATACTGAATCTGAAAAGACATATTTTTTCTTCTCCTTGGAGATTACCAATCCAATAAAGGGCTTCACGAAGGAGAACAGGCTTATAATAACACCATACTCCAAAAGGAGCTTCACCAAGGCACCTCCATTCTCTAGTGCCCACAGTATAGATCTCACAATGCGCAGGATGTTGAGCGGGATGCCTTCTAAGAGATAATAATCTAACTATCTTGTATAGCCCCATATTCATGTCGACACCCAGACCAAAACTTTCATATTCATAGGCTTCACAATGACTATTGTTCTTTGGAAGTTTCTGAAGTTCCCGAGTCATAGGATTTAACAAGTATATATCAGATTTAGGACCTCCGTTGCCATAATGAAGACAAGTCAAACCATCGACAAAATTTGATAATCTATAATCCTTGCTTCCAAGATTAAGCCTGTATGAAATCTTCTTAGGTTTTCCTCCATCGCCCATACTGAAATCATACAACTCGATTTTACCATTAACAATGTATTTACCAATAATTATGTAGCTCGCGGAACTCGCATGCAGTGATCTCAGGAAACGGGCATCGTGAGTTAGAGAAAGCCATTGCTTGCAGGCACAGAGGAATTTCGCAATAGTTTTCGGAGTTAGTCTTGAGAGAATGTCAGTCATGATGTCAAGTGGTAGCAGAAGCCATGAGCAGCAAGTTTCAGTTTTCGTTTCAGGCTATGTAACACACAAATATTTTAATATTAAACCATAATTATCAGAATCAACTTTGTAATAGAAGAAAAAAAAGGACCTGAATGCTGTTCTTCTTCTTCTTCTTCTTGGAGCCGTCTTCTTCAACTTGTGATGGGGTGATGCTCTTCTTGTTCTCCATGTCGGCTAGGTTTTCGAGCGCCTGCAGTATTTCAAAAAAACATTGTGTTTTTTAAAAGGGAAAGAATAAAAGCTTTTGGTATTTTCTTACTCCTTTACAAATCAGAAGACCTGTCTACGGGATACTTTTTCTACTTTCTAAATCGGAAGAAGAAGAAACCAGGGTTGGGTTTTTTATTTTGATTTTTTTTCGGGGGAAATTTGGGGTTTTTAATAGTTTTTTTTGTGAAATAAGCAGAAGGTTCACCTCACAAGCTAATTCGATTCCGCCGCCGCAGCCGCCAACGAGCTAGGGTTTGCAGCCTCGGACGCACGAGGAAATCCAACCATCAACAAGATAGAAATCTATTCCGCCTAACCTCCAAATCTTAGTATTTGGAAAGTATTCCTCAAATCATCAATTTTGGAAAAATAGCCCCCGATTTTAACAGGTCAATTTGTAGCTATAGAAGGCATTAGCAAAATAGCAGAGTTGAGGGTCCGCCCCCTGTTCACCCCTCTACGAGTTTAGGGCTCGCGGTTCAACCGCGACAGAGTTCTTATTTTTTTGGGGTAAATTACACTAAATTCCCATAAACTTTTAGCGATTTGTTGTGAAACCCCAATAACTTTCAAAATCAGACTAAGCCCCAAGGACTTTCAAAAATCAAACTAAATCCCATATAACTTTTAAAATCCCACTAAAACCATGAATAAATTTTAAAATTACAAATATAACCTCACAAATTTTCGCATTTTGTAGGTAACCCATAAATTAGAAAAAAAAACATAGAAGGCATTAGCGAAAGGGAAAAAACAACTAGGATTTTGTCCCCAATCCTCAGTGTGAGCAAAAGGAAAAAGAATAACACAAAAGGAGAGCCTTTTTTCTTTTAGAATTGAAAATATAATAAGGTCATAGAGTGATTTTTCTTTTTCTTTTTTTTTAAATAGTCTAAGGGGCATTTTGTGATCTTTGAAAGTTCTTGGGGTGTCTAGTATGATTTTAGAAAATAATGGGGGTTTAATGCAAAATGTTTTTTTTTTTTTTGAAGTAAAATAGGGCTAAATGCCCTATCATTGAATATATATATAGCTGCTGTTAAAAGTTACAAAAGATTATATCTATGTAGAAACAAGCACCTTCTCCGAGGTTGGGGAAGGCATAATCCTAGATAGATATATGATTAGTACATTCTAGAAACAAAAAGGCAGTAATTCAGTCAGAAGATACGACCCTCTCTGCCTCTAGTTCTCTTAAACTGTATATCCCGTCTAAGGGGATTGGATCTAATGCTCCGCAGTTAGAGAGTACTGAAGCTAAAATGTGGTCTGGTTGGTGACCGAGAGGAAGAGAGACCGAGCTAGATGAAGAGGATTTACTTCGCTTTACCGATGAAGCTAGAGATCTGGATGCGGCTAGGTGACGGTTGAAAGCTTTGTGAGGTAAAGCCGTCCTCACCTTCGCCTTGGAGACGATTCTCTTCTTGCGGCCCCCTGCTAGGTGCTCGAATCCCGGGGGATGGAGACTGATTCACTACCTGAGGACGGGCTGGGGGAACCCGAAGAGGAGATAGGTCCTGAGCGTGGTGGGATGCCAGGCTGGGACGCACAACCTACGATGGAAGTTCCAATGCCTAGGGCCCGAAGAAATAGATTCCAATTACCCCTGTCAACCAACAAGTTCCTTCCTTCCCACGCTACGTCGATCAAATCGAGGCCCGTGGAAGGAGCGGTGGCTTGGATGACGGGCAGAGAAGGGGCCGACTCAAGGCTTTAATGCAAAATGTTGATAGTTCATAGTGGTTTAGTTTAATTTATCTTTATTTTTTTTCTCAACTTAGCCCTGTTACCATATTTCAATTTAAAACTAAGTCACTTTCAACATCTACAAACATTGGGTGTTACTTTGAAGTTATGATCATTTTACCTTCAATGAATATAAATTGAGGTCATCGTACTTTTAAGAAATGGACAAATTTCTTTTCTTAGGAACACATTCAAGAAAAAGGTTAATGGTAACCCCACCATTAACTACTTTGTTTTCATTTATTAATTTACGATGACTGATATACTCATCAAGTCAATGTTTGCACGCAATTCTCTACTGAAGTGCAAACTTCTTAATTGTTATCGATGAAAGTAAACTTTCAAATCTGAACAATTCTAAAGACACAAATTAACAAGTTCCAGCTACTATTACTTACTAAATTGACGATGGCTGATATACTCATTAAATCAATGATTGCACGCAATTCTCTACTGATGTGCAAACTTCTTATCGATGAAAGTAAACTTTTAAAGCTGAACAATTCTATAGGCAAAATTAACAAGTTCCATTGTATCATACTCCTTTTAAAAGCACGAGTTCATGAAAAACTTTAATGGTCAATATTACTCTTAACTATTTTGGATATTTCATTTAAATCTTATTTTTTTTTAAATTTTAATCATATCTTATCTAATTCCACGTAAACTATTTATAGCTCAACAATTAAAAAAAGTTATTTTAAATATTTTATTTAAATCTTAATCTATCCAAATGCGAGTTATATCTTATATTAACTACCTATAACTCAAAAATTTAGAAAAAATAAGATAAAGAAATTATACGTGGATAACATATTATAATGCATGAAGTATTATAGAAAACCCAAAAGTTTCAAAAATTGCATTTAATATCCTTAAAAGTTTAAAATTACACAAAATACATTGACTTTTTAAAACTTATAAACAAACAAGAAATCTAATAATTTAAAATTTATAATTAACACCCTCAATATTTTAGAAATTACAGAAACAACTCAAAAGTTTAAATTATAAAAAAACACCCTAAAATTCAGAGATTTCAAAACTTAACAACAACATAGATGGATTCCAAGAATTGCCATTAAGCACTTAAAATTTTAAAATTTGTAAAAAATAACCTTAAAGTTATAAAAATTACAAAAACTCTCCCAAAAGTAAAAAAATTACAAAAAATCCTGAAATTTTAAAACTTATAACCTGTACACATCAAATTTAGAAATTATTAGTAGATCATTGAAATTTAAAATTTTTTAAAAACAACCCAAATTTTTAGTAATTGTAAAAATACCTTCAAATTTTCACAGTTACAAGAAATATTCTAACATTGGAAAACTTACTACCAATATATGAAATATGAATTATAATCCCCTAATTTATAAGTAAAAGTTTTCATAAAATACTACCAAAGTTTAAAAATTACAAAACACACTCTCAAAAGTTTAAAATCACAAAAAGGCTGAAATTTTGGCAAATAAAAGAGGAAATGTTTGATATTATAACATTAGGTACCGTTTGGCAAGGGGTTAAGTGAGGGGTTAAGGAGACTTAACCCCTTCTTAACATGCCAAACACAATAAATCTATATAATGGTTAAAGTGAGTTAACCCTCCTTAATTTGCCAAACATAAAAAATATAGAAGGGTTAAGTTAACCCCTCTAGAGGGGTTAAAATGAGTTAACCCCTCAAAATGAGGGGTTTACTAATACTCCTATTTAGATGGAATAAGAGTTAACCCTTCTAATTATAAAGAAAATAGTCAAAATCATTGTTATTCCCAAACACTAAAACTGATCATAAGGGCTAAAATAAAACTTATTTAATGGGTTAATAATTTAGTCCTTCGGATTATCAAATGGGCTAAGTACATTAATCATTCTCTTTAACCCCTCTTCATTAACCCTTTGCCAAACAGGGCCTTAAGTTATATAAATTTAACTTTCAATTTAAAATTTATCATCTCTTTTCAACATCTAAAAATAGTCTAAGTTGATGCCAGTAAAAAATAGCAATTACCATAGATTAAAACTATCCAATTTAGGAATAAGAATTTAAAAATATATGATAGATTAAAAATTAACATTACTGTATAAATTCAAGGAACTGCATATAATTTTAATAATAACATCCATTGATAGAAGAAAAATTAATAAAATAGTATAATATAATAGGTTAGTATTAACTTATTGTAATGTATAAACATTTATATCTAATGTTGGTAATATTTATAGGGTAAAAAATACAATGAGATATGTATGGAGAAAATATCAGTAAGTTTAGAGATATCATTTAAAAGAACTAAGTTGTTTCCATTTCAAATGGAGAAGTAAAGGAAATAAACTCAAAATTCGGAAACATTCATGAATCACCTGATTTGACATTGATAAAAGGCAAATCTGACAAAGAAGCACTGACTGAGTTCCCCTTGAAGAACATATTAAACAATTTTATCCTAATTAAAAAAGCATTCTTCATGAAAGATACAACAAAAATTAGTAAGTATTTAAAAAATTTCATACTTTATTCTTAAAATACTAAAGGAATCATAAACTTAATATAAAATTATATATAAATAATATTGTAGTAGAAACTAAAGTGAAGATATTGATCAACTATATTGCGAGTATAATAAGCTAGATAAGATGAGGAAAATCACTATAATTGACAAAAAAAGTATGCACATGATACTTAGTTACCATAGCATAAGTAAAAAATAGTTAAAATTGATATTTTTCTTTTTTCTATATAGTGTCATGACTCTACAAGTAACCTTATTTGGAGATATGACTACCAACGAATGATCAATTTTTAGAGACACAATCAAAGATAAGCATGTAATAGTACTGTCAGGTTTCAAGATCTTTAAATATAAAGGTAACATATTTTACAATTAAAATTCTTATTAAAGGTCACTAAACATAAAATACAACACAAATTTAATTTATTGAATATTTTATAGAATAGCTTAATTTTTTGAGTAAAAATCACGAATCTTTAGAAGGGATTTTCATGAACTCTTTTAATATTTTTATATGGTTATGTGGATATATTTATCATATAAAAGTGTACTCGAGTTAGTATTAATCTTTATTTTATGATTTTTTCTAAAGTCTATCAATGATTAGCAACAAAAATATATTTTTTTAGTTTCGTTGTAGCCCACTTTTAATTAATCATCTTGGATTATTGGCTTTAATTGTTCATCTTTCTTTTATAACACTATTTCTTCAAGTGTTTTTTACTTTTACAACATTATACATTCTCAAGTCAAGCTTGGTTTCATGTCGATCCAAATAACGTGTAAATTCAAATTAGTTTCAGATTATATTTATTTCTTATCAATTCAATTATTAACGTGAAAATTTTAAATTTGGTGTAGCTAATCCAAACAAACATTAAAGAAAATAAATAATCACAGTTTAAAGACATAAGTGAGCAAAAACAAGCAAAGTGAAACTAAGAAACAAATTTTAGTAAGCAAATAAATCAAAAATACTTAATCATAGTATTTAATCACGTGCATTACACGTGCATAAAACCTAGTACTGTAAAAGTTGCAAGTTGCAAATTAGATAGTGCTCCACTCCTTGGTTGTATTACTCACCTCCACCCCTCTATACATCTTTAATATACCTTTGACAACTTTTTTGGCGAAATTAGGCTTTCCTTGTAACAGACGAAATAGTTAGTTTATCCTCCATCGACGAGTTTGTGCCAATCTCCATCTACAAGGATTATAACAAATGACATGAACTTGTTAGGGAAATATCAGATACGCTCTGACATCCGTTCTGCGGAATTTGCCCTACCGGATCTTGTGTTAAGCAATGAAAAAAAACTCACAACAAATCAAAAATAGCAAGAACTAAGAACACCGATTTTAACTAGGTTCGGCAACTTTCCTACGTCCTCGAGAGCCACACAAATAATTTCCTTTATATTAACGAAGATTACAAAGCTTGTATAAGAGCAGATCTCAACTTGAGATCTGAGAGAAGAACTAAACAGAAACTCTCTGATGTTCTAAAAGGCGCGAGTTTTTCAACTGGAAAAACTCCTCTCTCTTCAATAAATCGCTACAGGAACTCTGATTAAATGAATGAGTTTTTCCTCTGAAAAAACTCGTGCTCAATTAATGGCCACCGCCAGAGATAATCACTGAGAAGAAGAAAACGGAACAACAACAGCTTCTCGTGCACAGGGTTCCCTTAAATAGGGAAACCCTAGCCAGACAGCTGGGTCCAGCTGTTTCCCCAAAGCACAGGCGGAAGAAGAAAAGGGGGAGGCGAACTTCAAAACTCGCCTGCAATCTTCAAGTTCACCTGCAACGGGCCGCTCGAGCTCGCCAAACCAACTCGAGCTCGCCTTCAATCATCCAAGTCCGCCTGCTCGACTTCAGATCTCGCCTATAGCGCCTACCTCGAACTCGCCCGCAACCAACCTCGCCTGAAGTCGTCTCGCCTGCGGGTCTTCTTCGAGCTCGCTCGAGCTTCGTCGGGGTCTCCTGCAGCTCGCCAGCAAGGGGTCGCGATCTCGCCTGGAGTTTGTGGAGAGCTCGCCTTCGCCTGAGGGTCGTCGCCTCTGACCTCGTGCTCGCCGGAGCCGCGAGGTTTGGGTCTACACCTAATTTCTAACAGAACTTGTCCTGATTCGTACACTCTAAAGAGAATATCACCATCTACAATATCTGTAACATCGTAAACCTTACGCAAACTTGAAAGGCTGATGGTGTGGAATTTAAATTGCTTGACCCATGAATTATTCAAATAATCGTCCATAGTCCATATCTCAAAGTAGCTTCCAACTGGGGTTTGTTATACTAGACAAAGCTACCCTCCAGACTCCTTCAAACAAAAACATGTATGAAAGGATGGATAGGGGAGTGATATCACTTATCCAAACTTCTCATCTTTGGCATTGAATGTGAATAGACATATGTTGCCTGTTTGATAATCACCTTCACGTGCGATCCAATGGAGAGATCCATGAAGGAGAATTCAATCAGAACCTGTAATAGAAACTGTTGGGATCCGTGCTCGAGGAACCAAACCAAACGCCGTTCAAGAGGTCAAAACCAACCAAATCAATGCACAAACACAAAACACCAATTTTAACATAGTTCGGCAATTGCCTACGACCACGGGGCAAGAAAGGAATGGGGTTTTCATTAATAGAGAATAAGAGTACAAATTGAGATTACAAAACACTCGAAGGAACAAACTAATCTCACCACAAAGCTCTTAATCTCTCCAAACAAAGCCCTAAATAAATAGCTCAGAAAATACCTCTTTTCTATGATCCAAATATCTTAAATTCTAGCCTTAAGAAACCCTAAAACGTGTATTGGTATTCATACAAACACCAAAAACCCACTTAGAACAGGGAACAACAAATAGGCCCAAACCCGATATGCGGTCGACCGCCACGGTCAACCGCGACAAACGACAGAGTCTGAAAAACCATTACAGGGTCTCGCGGTCGACAGCGCCAAGTCTAGGATCACATCCTGGGTCTGTGCAGGTTCGCAGTCGACCGGCCTTGCGCCGCGGTCGACCGCGCAGCTCCAAAAATGACTCCTGCGTCCAAAACCTGTTCTTAAACCAAATTTCTCACGATTTCTTCAATTCTGTACATCGGTGAAGTTTCTTCCAAAACTGAGCCGACACCGATCAAACCAAATGCCTCTCTTGTTATGTCCAGTACAAAATGAAACGATTCACGACAACGGACTCAATCCACAATAATTCGAGACCCAAACGGGAGTGCGAACACTCTCACAAAACATCAGTGTCTACTCACTAAATCGACTGCATCATAAAGACTGCCTACGTATCCTCTTGCCTAAGGAATCAAGCCTTCACGTAGTTCACCAAATGGCATCCAAAGGCCCTCAATCCAATAGAAGAGCGTGTAATCCTCCTCCAACATCATCAAATCTGTGGCTGATAGCACCTCCAATGGCCTCAAACTGAAACGATCCAAACACCTCCACCTGAGGTGAACCAATGGCCATGTCCGTACTACGCCTACTAACCAATGACCATGTCTAAACTACGCCTACCAGCTGCACTCAAATCAATCAGCACATCATTTGCATCTAAAACCAAATGACCCCCATGCTGTGTCACCTCAGCTAAATTTCCAAATAATACAGAATGACCTGGAGTATGTGGAGTAATCTCCATCAAATATAGAGTAGCACCACCCTCCACCCGCTGTGATATCCTACTGATCTGATTAATACTCTCCACCTGCCGAGAGTCTAATGTGACATACCTACTCAAAACGAAATCAAAAGCTCCTAAATGATAGCCAAACGAGCCTCTGAATCCCAAACGTGCAATCAGATCCAATCTCACATCCACGACGTGACCACGTACTGGGTAACCAAATATCCGACGCTAACCAAAATCTGAAGCAGCTTCACCAGATTCAAAATCTCCAAACACAACAGTCGACAACTTATACATAAGATGATCCAAATTTATCAAAAGTCGAATACCAAATCCAATGCTCGACAACCAACGCCAATCCTTCTCCAGAAAGGAACAACTCACCAAATTTGCCATCTCATATCGTTGCCCAAATGTCTCCTCTTTAATAAAGTGTCTTCAACTGTCATGAGCTCGACACAAATGCAAGAAGGAATCCCTACTTAAGCTAGTACGATGGATAACCTTTTTGCCAACACACTTCCTCCAACTATTACAGATTACTAGGGCTTCAAATCAATGGGGTTTGGTTGCAATCCATAAATTCCTAGTACAATCCCTAACTACAGTAACTAAAAAACGATTACCTCCCAATGATGCCTCCTTGGAAGGCCCCCAAATGCCTGACTGAACATCTCCTAAAAGACCCATCGATCGATGGATAGAAGTGCCAAACTCCACCTCGATCTTCTCGCTCATCCCAATGTGCTCAAAGGACTTCCATCTGCAGGTCAAAGCACTCATCAACAACCAATACACGACATTACCAATCAAATACCCCCAGCATCAAACAACACCATAGTCTAGCCAAATCCAATGAAGTCGTCAGCGCTCTATCAATCACTGTGCTTCCAAGCAAATAGTACAAATTACTCATTTTGACACCCTTCATCACAATCATGGACCCCAACATGATCTTCAAACGTGCATCCACCAAGATCACCCTATAGCCTGTTGTATCTAAAACTCCAAGTGAAATAATGTTCTTCTTCAATTAAGAAACGAACATTACTTCAACCAACTCCCGAATCACTCCGTCACTCATCCAAATACGAACGGTACCGATACCACCAATAGGATATTTGTGATCATTATACATGAGCACAACATCCCATCTTTCTAACTCTTGAAAGCTGAAGAACAAATCCCTCCTAGGGCAAATATGGTATGAGGCACCCGAATCCAACATCCACTCAGTCGAGTCAGCAACACAAACTGACTGAAGTGTTGGGCACGAATAGTCCGAAGAATCTGAATCTGAAATATCACCACTAGTCTTGGCTACATTCACCTCTGAAGCTTCAATAGCTTTTCCCTTATTCTTCCCGGCTCGATCATTTAATTTTGGGCATTTAGCTTTCCAATGTCCATCTTCTTTACAAAAGGCACATTGATTCCTACGAACTCCAAGATGTGCCCCCCTAGACTGTAACCTTCTACCTTGGTTTAGACTCTTTCCTCTTGCTACCAATGCCCCCGCTATCGGCTCAACTGAAGTCTCATTGTCCTTCTTACAAAGTTAATAATTCACAAGTACAGCGGTGATCTCACTATACGAAAAAATATCTTCCCATTAATAAGAGTAAGAACGAATGTCTCATATTCCTCGTTGGGCAAAGAACTCAACAATAACAACGCATTGTCCTCATATTTAACAATAACATCTACATTCGTCAAATCTGTAAGAAGCTTTGTGTAGTGGTTCATGTGATCACCAATAGAGGTCCTCTTATTCAATTGGAAGCGATAAAGTCTCCTCTTCAAATGTAAGTGGTTCTCTACACTCTTGGTCAAATACTTACTCTCTAGGATCTCCCAAATCTTCTTAGCTGAAGTCTCATTCATCATATCATATTTTAGATCTTGAGTGAGACAAGACCTAATCACACCATACACCGTTCGATTTATCTTTTTTCAAACCTTCTCATCAATGTTATCCGGTTTCCCATCCAACTCTAACGTATCTTTCAAATTTTACGCATTGAGCGCATCCAAGACTTCGCATCGCCAAAGTCCAAAATTATTAGTGCCATTGAACTTCTTCACGTCAATCTTCATCGAGTGGATATTCAAACTTTGGACAGTCTTCATACCTGAAGAACCACCCTCAACACCTTTTTTCCCGGCCATAATCCTTAACACACCAACAAACAATTGCGGAACGAACAAGAAATAGATCCAAACTTGAAAAGATAGAGTCTTTACAAAAAAAATCGCACCTTATCACCAGTTGAAACCCTAGACGAGCTTCCAAATCGATCTACTCCTCCAAAAAGCCAAAGTATAGCCCGTGCTCTGATACCACTTGTTGGGATCCGTGCTCGAGGAACCAAACTAAATGCCGTTCAAGAGGTCAAAACCAACCAAATCAATGCACAAACACAAAACACCAATTTTAATATGGTTCGGCAATTACCTACGTCCACGGGGCAAGAAGGGGATGAGGTTTTCACTAATAGAGAATAAGAGTACAAATTGAGATTACAAATCACTCGAAGGAACAAACTAATCTCACCATAAAGCTCTTAATCTCTCCAAACAAAAGCCTAAACAAATAGCTCAGAAAATACCTCTTTTCTGTACTCCAAACATCCCAAAATCTAGCCTTACGAAACCCTAAAACGTGTATTGGTATTTATACAAACACCAAAAACCCACTCAGAACAGGAAACAACAAACATGCCTAGACCCGATACGCGGTCAACCGCCACGGTCGACCATGACAAACGATAGAGCCTGAAAAACCATTACAGGGTCTCGCGGTCGACCGCGCCAAGTCCAGGATCACATCCTGGGTCTGTGCACGTTCGGGCATCGACCGGCTTTGCGCCGCAGTCGACCGCGTAGCTCCAAAAATGACTCCTGCGTCCAAAACCTATTCTTAAACCAAATTTCTTGCGGTTTCTTCAGAAACATTCAAAAGGAGTTTCACCAAGGGACCTCCATTGTGCCCATTGTATAGATCTCACAGTGAGTACGATTACGTTCAAGAGGAAATAATCCAACAATCTTGTATTGCCCCAGAGTCATGTCAACCCCTAGGTCAAATCTTTCAAATGAAAAGGAGACTTCTCAATGTCTTTTGTTCTTTGGAAGTTTTTGAAGTTCTCGAGTCATAGGATTTAATGAGTATATATATATATATATATATATATATATATATATATGATTTAGCAGTATAGCCGTAAGCACAAGTTAAACAATCAACAAAATTTGACAATCTAGCAACACGCTCCCCCTAGTTTAACTATGCAGTAAATCTTCATAAAGTTTTCTCCATCTCCAATAGCACTAAAATCATGCGATCTGATTTCTCCATGAACGTTGTGAAAATTTTGCAACTTGCCCATGAAAGTTGCGAAAATAACACTGAAATTTTTAAATGATTATAACTCTCTTCCTAAAATTTTATAGACAACTTCACGAAAGTTTCAAAAACTATAAGCACGCCCCAAAGAAGTCGGAAAAAGCTCTTGAAAGTTTAAAAATTACAAATTCCCTAAAAAAATTTAGCCCCCTTGAAAATTTTGCAATCATTCCCTTGAACATTTTCAAAATTATAAACAACCCTCAAAACATTGGAAACTACAAGTAGCCCCTTAATAGTTTCAAAGACAACAAGATCCCCCTATAAGTCTCAAGAGTTACAAACATTACCACAAAATTTCTAAATACAGAAATGGCCCGTAATTTAATACATTATATTAGAATTATAATATATCATTGATTTGGGGAAGCCATTAGGTGGGAGGGTATAATGGTCATGAGAAGCTCCATGAAGTTAATACTAAGGGGTGGTGGATCTTTCTACTAACCATTTGGGCTAAGAGATAAGTCTTAGTCTCATTCGTGTCCCAAGCCCCAACGAACCAAACATGAGACTTTAGGGGCTGTTTGGTTGTTGTTGGTAAAGTTGTGTATTTATGACACAACTTGGAAAGTTGTTGTCCACCTCATCATTTTCACTTTTACACTTTTCTTTGTTTGTTTTTGATTCCATTGGAATCATAAAAAACTTGTTTGGTTTGAAAAATAAAACTTTAATTGTTTGTTTGGAAAGTGTAAAAAGTGGTCCCTACTCAAGTGATCATATTGGTTGGAATTACTTTTTTCTGATTTCAATGTCAGCTTTCTCCTAAAATCATGTCTTTTTTTATGAAATCACTTTACAAGCCACATCAGCATATGAAACCACTTTACACTATTTTCACAATTACAAACAAACAATTGAAAGTGATGAAAACTAACATTGGGACCCACTTTTTTACACTTTCCATCATTTTACATGGTAAAAACATACAACCAAACGGGCCCTTATCGAATATCTCAATTCTCAGGACATTGAAATCCCCAACGAACCAAACACGAAATTCCCACTTTTTCTTGGAAAAATAACAACAAAAACGAGGGCTATTTAGATGTTAGCCCCTTAAATCTTACACACGCACACGCGCACGCACGCGCGCGCACACACACATATAGAGAGAGAAGTTCTACGAATATACATAGAGAATAAATTATTAACTAATAGGCTAATCTAATAAGAGGGAAGCTAAATTTCAAATACTACAGATTTTGCATAATACCTCTGGGGAAAAAAGCGATCCACCAACATACATTCAGTGCATGACCTCTTGCACATAAAGCAGACAAGATGGATAATCTGACTTACAAAACTACAATCAATAATATAGTCATTAAATCAATGGCTCCACATACTTCTCTGCATATGAACTGCAAACTTCTTATAGATACAGATAAACAATTCTACAGGCACGAACAAGAAATCCCAAAACATACTGCATAATAACTTGCAAATTAGATAATGTTCAATTCCTCTAGTGAAAATACGAAGTTCTAAGCAAAGCTTTGTTTACGGTGTCCAATTCCTCAAGTGCGTATGCCTATATCACAACTGAATTCCTCCCAGATATAATCGATGCATGACTCACCTCCGCCCTGTTTTCTATGTCTTTGAGATACCTTCGATAGCTTTTGGCGTAGAGTGGTGTTACACACTCCCAACCACACTCCTCTCTCTCTATAGTGTTTTTTGGATTTTTTTTAATGAAACATGTGGGTCCTAAGAAGCACTATAGGGAGAGAGGAGTGTGGTTGGGAGTGTGATTTAAGTGTGTGCCTCTAACATTTCTATTTGGAGAAATAAGGCTTTCCTTGTAAAAAGCAAAATCACTTTGGTTCCTCCAAAGACGAGTTTACGTGAAGCTCCACTACAAGGATTATAAGAAATGACATGCCATTTTCCATCGTAGAACCTAAAGAGAGTATCGCCATCTACAATTTCCATAACATCATCACAACCCTCGTGAAAACTTGCGAGGTTATCATTATGAAATTGATACTCTTTGACCCATGTACTATTCAAATTACCATCCATAGTCCATATCTCATAGTTATTTTCAGTTGTGTTCCTGAATGTAAGCCAAAGCTCCCCCCCAGACTCCTTGAAAGAGGATCGACGACGACGAAGTTCAAGCAAAACGACGAAGAACAGACTTTACAGCTTCGCGGTCGACCGGCCATGGCGCGGCGGTCGACCGACTGTGTGCACAGCTGGGTGCACAGCCAGAAGCTCATCGCGGTCGACCGCAGTGACGCTGCGGTCGACCGGTAAAAGTCCAGAGAGCAAGCCCAGGCTGCAGACAGCATCGCGGTCGACCGCACATGGCGCTGCGGTCGACCGCCCAAAGTCCAGAGAGCTCGATCAGGAATAGGATTCGTCGCGGTCGACCGGATGTGGTGCGGCGGTCGACCGGAGTCGGGTTTTGGCCCAGATTTATTTTTTGACCTGTTTTGTTCTGTTTCCTTTTCTATTTGTTTAACCCTTAAGTCTATAAAAGGGTTTATTAGGGCATGATGTATTAAGACGAAAAATAGTGGATTTTTCTCCTGCGACGGCCGTGGACGTAGTTTCTCACATTGAGAAGCGAACCACGTAAATCTTGTGTGTTTGAGATTGTTTGATTTTCTCTCTTCTCTCCTAAATCTCTATTTCCAAATCGCATCAGGGGGGTTGTGCATCCCCAACAAGTGGTATCAGAGCGACCAGGTTCGGCGCGAGCGATTTGAGGTCTGAGACAATGGGATCTGAGAAGGAAACATCCAAGATTGAGAAGTTTGATGGAATAAACTTCGGGTTCTGGAAGATGCAGATGGAGGACTACCTCTATCAGAAGGATTTATACCTACCATTGGGAGAGAAGCCGGCGGATATGAAAGATACAGATTGGAAGTTATTGGATCGAAAGGCCCTTGGAGCGATCAGGTTGACCTTGTCTAAATCAGTAGCGTTCAACATCAAGAATCAGAATTCGACGGCGGATCTCATGGCGGCGTTGTCCAGTATGTATGAGCAGCCCTCTGCGGCGAATAAGGTACATCTTATTAAAAAGTTGTTTAATTTAAGGATGTCCGAGAGCCAGAAATTCAAGGAGCACCTGAACGAGTTTAACGAGATCACGGATCAATTAAACTCGGTTAATATTTAGTTTGACGATGAAATCCAAGCCCTCTTGATACTTGGTCAATTACCCGACAATTGGAAGGGTACCGTTATCTCGATTAGCGGATCATGTGGCAAATCAAAACTAAAGTTTTCAGAGGTGGTGGACATGATTATGACTGAGGAGATTAGAAGGCAAGAGGAAGGGATTTCTAATTCAGGGTCGGCGTTGAATCTTGAGAGCAGAGGAAGAAACAGAAACAGAAACAGAGGAAATAGCCGTGGAAGACCTAACTCGAGGAACGGAAGGTCAAAGTCCAGGAACCGTAAGGGTAAGAAGGAGATCGATTGCTGGAATTGTGGCAAGTTTGGCCACTATGAAAATCAGTGCCGAGAACCAAAGAAAGACAAGGAGAACAAGACTGAAGCGAACGTTGGCCTCAGGGGAATCAGATGATGCCCTAATCTGTTCGTTGGAGAGCAAGACTGAATCGTGGGTGCTGGATTCAGGAGCCTCGTTTCATGCTACCTCAAATAGAGATTTATTTGAGAACTACGTTTCAGGAAACCTAGGTAAAGTCTATCTTGATGATGATCAGCCCTGTGATATTGTTGGCAAAGGAGTCGTGCAAATCAAGCTCAATGGGTCTACATGGAAGCTGAGCGATGTGAGACATGTTCCTAGCTCGAGGAAAAATCTGATTTCCATAGGACAATTGGCGAAAGAGGGATACGTATCAACCTTTGCATGTGATACATGGAAGGTTACAAAGGGATCCATGATTATTGCCCGTGGTACGAAGACGGGATCTCTCTATATGACGATAGATGCACGAGGTTCCATTGCAGTGGCTGAAGATAGTGAAGACCCAAATTTGTGGCACCAGAGGTTAGGTCACATGAGTAGCAAAGGCCTAAAGGTTATGCAATCGAATGGGAAGTTACCAGGTTTGAGATCGGCTGAGATTGACCTATGTGAAAGCTGCATTCTTGGGAAACAAAAGAGAATAAGCTTCAAGAGGGTTGGCAGGACTCCTAAAGAGGAGAAGCTTGAGTTAGTTCACACAGATGTGTGGGGCCCAGCATCAGTTCCATCTACCGGCGGAAGGTTATATTTCGTGACCTTCATAGATGATCACTCGAGGAAGACTTGGGTCTATTTCATGAAACACAAATCAGAAGTGTTTGAAGTCTTCAAGAGATGGAAGGCTATGGTTGAGAACGAGACCGGTTTGAAGATCAAGAAGCTCCGTTCTGACAACGGCGGCGAGTATGAAGACTCAGAGTTCAAGAAGTTCTGCTATGACAGCGGTATTAGATTAGAGAGGACAGTGCCAGGTACACCCCAGCAGAATGGCGTAGCAGAACGCATGAACAGAACCTTGACTGAGAGAGCCAGAAGTATGCGGTTACAAGCAGGTTTTTCGAAGCAATTCTGGGCAGAAGCAGTCAACACCGCTGCCTACTTGATCAACCGGGGACCATCAGTACCTTTGGAGCACAAAATAACTGAAGAAGTATGGAGTGGAAAGCAGGTAAACCTTTCTCATCTGAGAGTATTTAGATGTGTTTCATATGTACATCTGAGTGATCATGCTAGAAGCAAACTCGATCCTAAGTCCTTTAAATGTTTCTTTGTTGGCTATGGCGGCGATGAGTTTGGCTACAAGTTCTGGGATGAGCAGAACAAGAAAATCATCAGAAGCAGGGATGTGGTCTTTAACGAATCAGTCCTCTACAAAGACCGTGATGCAGTTCAGCCCACTAACTCGATGCAAAGTGATCCTACATATTTCGAGTCAGATGATGCCTCAGGTGGAGGCAATCCCGAAGCTAGTTCTGATGAAGAAGAAGAGTTGATAGATGAGACCACTTCAGAGGGGGCAGATGAAGATGAAGAACCAGTTTCGCCTGTTAGAGAGTTGAGGCGGTCAGCTAAAGTCCCCAAGCCCAATCCTAAGTACCCATCACTACAGCCAAGAGCTCATCTTAACTATCTACTATTGAGTGACGGTGGAGAGCCAGAAAGTTATGATGAGGCCCTTCGAGTGGATGATACGAGCAAGTGGGAGCTCGCCATGAAAGATGAAATAAAATCCTTGGCCACCAACAAGACATGGGAACTTGCGAAGTTACCAACGGGGAAGAAGGCCTTGAGCAATAAATGAGTGTACAGAATTAAAGAGGAACATGATGGTTCCAAGAGATACAAGGCCAGATTGGTGGTCAAAGGATTTCAGCAGAGAGAAGGGGTTGATTACACAGAGATCTTCTCTCCAGTAGTCAAACTAACTATCATCAGAACAGTCCTGAGTATTGTTGCAGCTGAAGATCTACATCTCGAGCAGCTAGATGTAAAGACAGCTTTCCTCCATGGTGATCTAGAGGAAGAGATATACATGCAGCAGCCAGAGGGGTTCACTCAGAAGGGAAAAGAGAAGATGGTATGCAGATTGAAGAAGAGCTTGTACGGCCTAAAACAAGCTCCAAGGCAATGGTATAAAAAGTTCGATGGATTCATGCACAGGAACGGTTACTCCAGGATCAATGCTGATCATTGCTATTTTGTCAAAGAGTTTGACAAGAGTTACATCATCTTGCTCCTATATGTCGACGACATGCTTGTAGCCGGTTCAGATATGAGAGAGATCAAGAAGCTGAAGAAGCAGCTGTCGAGTGAGTTCGACATGAAGGACCTAGGCGCAGCGAAGCAGATATTGGGAATAAAGATCAGCAGAGACAAACTCTTAGGCACACTTCGTCTATCTCAGGCTGAGTACATTAGGCGAGTGCTTGAGAGATTCGGGATGAGCGGTGCTAAGGCCGTTAGCACACCGTTAGCTAGTCATTTCAGATTGACTAAGGAGCAGTGCCCCAAGACTGATGAAGAGAAAGAATACATGGCTAAGGTTCCATATGCTTCAGCCATTGGAAGCCTTATGTACGCCATGGTATGCACGAGACCTGACATTGCCCATACAGTGGGAGCTGTGAGCAGATTTATGTCAGATCCAGGAGAGCAGCACTGGGAAGCAGTAAAGTGGATTCTGAGATACTTGCGAGGTACTATAGAAGATTGCTTATGCTTCAGAAGAGGCAAGTTAGACCTGCAGGGTTTTGTTGATGCAGACTATGCTGGTGAGATAGATCAGAGAAGGAGCACTACAGGATATGTTTTCACTTTGGGCTCTACAGCTATTAGTTGGATTTCTCAGTTGCAGAAGATCGTTGCTTTATCAACGACAGAGGCTGAATATGTTGCTGTGACAGAGGCAAGCAAGGAGATGATATGGTTGCAGGGTTTCTTGGAGGAGCTGGGACAGAAGAGTGAGAAGAGTGTCTTACATTGTGATAGCCAGAGCGCAATTCATTTGGCGAAGAATCCCTCTTTTCATGCAAGGACCAAACACATACAGGTCCGCTACCACTTCATAAGATCGGCGTTGGACGAGGACATGTTGGAACTTGTGAAGATTCAAGGAAGCAAGAACCCAGCCGATATGCTTACCAAGGTTGTCACCACAGAGAAACTGAAGTTGTGTTCAACTTCAGTTGGCCTCAGCACTTGATGATATGGAGGCCGTCGCCGCAGAGAGAGTTGGAAGAGGTTGATAGTTAGTCTCCAAGTGGGAGATTTTTAGGATATGTGGAGCCTAACTATCAGGCATGCCCTATACTTCTGAAGAGAGGAGGAAAAAAGTTGGAACAGGAGGAACAGGATCGACAACGACGAAGTTCAATCAAAACGACGAAGAACAGACTTTACGGCTTCGCGGTCGACCGACCATGGCGCGGCGGTCGACCGACTGTGTGCACAGCTGGGTGCACAGC
>BQKN01067199.1:1104554-1128563 GCA_022839385.1 Asparagus kiusianus
TGTGCACAGCTGGGTGCACAGCCAGAAGCTCATCGCGGTCGACCGCACGTGGCGCTGCGGTCGACCAGTAAAAGTCCAGAGAGCAAGCCCAGGCTGCAGACAGCATCGCGGTCGACCGCACATGGCGCTGCGGTCGACCGCCCAAAGTCTAGAGAGCTCGATCAGGAATAGGATTCATTGCGGTCGACCGGATGTGGTGCGGCGGTCGACCGGAGTCGGGTTTTGGCCCAGATTTGTTTTTTGACCTGTTTTGTTCTGTTTCCTTTTCTATTTGTTTAACCCTTAAGTCTATAAAAGGGTTTATTAGGGCATGATGTATTAAGACGAAAAATAGTGGATTTTTCTCCTGCGACGGCCGTGGACGTAGTTTCTCACATTGAGAAGCGAACCACGTAAATCTTGTGTGTTTGAGATTGTTTGATTTTCTCTCTTCTCTCCTAAATCTCTATTTCCAAATCGCATCAGGGGGGTTGTGCATCCCCAACAGTTTGGAGGCCAGATGAGCTTGGAGGCGGCGGAAAAAGTGATCAAAACCTGGTGAAATTTTAAAATTTGGGGGTTTGTTGTGGGTTTTGATGCTTTTGTTATTGGATCCGTTCGCTTTATTTATGTCTTGATCTGAACAAGTTATTTAGGAGAGAGATAGTTTTATCTAACGTGAATTAGCTGTAGATTGAAAATTTGCGGTGTTCTTATTTTATTGATTTAGTGTATTTAGCGTCTAAATTTGTGATCAGCACATATAAACTCAGAGTAATCACTGTTTTCATTTGGCATTCTTCTTATCAATCCTCTGGCAAAATGCAAAATTTATTGGGAATTATGTTCATCTTCATTTTTGGTGAAGTCTAGTTATTTTCCCCCACTTTAGAATAATTCTTCTGCAAGTCATTTGTTCATGAGCTTCTCTGCTTATAAGATTGACATTTTAATCGTTGTGTTAATACTTTGATGATAGTTCATCCACTGAAGTTGAAGAAGATGCCTTGTCATGAGGGCCACTGCAAGTTTTCACAATAAGCAATGCATGCATTTTTTGTGAATTCGGAGTGCTTTGAATCATTAGGGCAGAAATCACTTTGGAGAATAACATGTGCATTTATCAGATTTGGGGTACCATGCATTAATCCTAATTTCTAGGAAGTGTTTTATTGAAAGTGTCTTCCATTTGCTAGAATTTCAGAGGATTGGAAGAGTAAAAGATTTCATTGCTTTGTTGATGTGGATAAAGCATGTGCCATGTAAAAATTAACTGTTAGTTGATTCTGTACTTCTATGTTAGCCAAGAATGCAAGGCTGTAATCGCACAATATGGGGAAAAAATTCTTACTATGTTGGTGGAAAAGGTCAGGATTACTTGTGACGTTGATTTTGCATTTAAATTTGATTTAGTTTTCTACATCGTTATGCATGTTAAATGCTCTGAGTCCCTGTTAATTTTTGCAGGAACTACCAGACAAGGTTTGTTCCAGGATTGGTTTGTGCACTTTTGATGGATCTCAAGGAGTTAGGTTAGACTTCCTTTTTTCGCTTTTTTTTATAAAAAATTTTTCCACGTATGAGTTTGATTTGATATTAGTCACAACAATAGTGTTTAATAGTTTATCCTTGAGTTTTCCGCAGATACTCATCTAACTTTCTTGTTTCACAAGTAAATTCTAACTTGATACCGGTTATTCTCACATCTCGTGTACTCAGTGGCTTTATTGAGAGTGTAGTAAATGATAACGGGACAAATCGACTGGTGGACAGAATGGGAGTAAAATGACAGTGATGAAGACCATATGTTCTTTGGAAGCACTAAGCAAACACTGGAGGTACTTGTGCAGCAAAGGTAAGGATGTCTCTTACCGCATCTTGTAGTTCATTCTGTTCTTTAAATCAGTTTTTCTTTCAGATATTTACAGAAGGAAAAAACTAGTGGCCCAGATGGCAATAGTGTGATGTATGAGCTTGCTGAACGAGCATTACATGAGTCCATCAGCATTAAGTTGAAGGATTACATAGCTCAGGTATATCATTTAGACTGATATCTCTGTTTTCCTCAATAGTTGGCAACCAGTTAACATTGTCTATTGTTGCAATTTTTAAGTGATAATGGGATACAAAATGCAGAAAATGTTAAAAGATTCATCCATGGGACAAAATTTACTTATTTTATATTACAGGCTAGATACATCTCTTAAAATGCCTGAGTTACATGAAATAGAAGTTAGAAGTTATAACTTATAAAAGATTAATCTTTTATAAGTTCTATGCTAAAATTAAGTGGAGTTATAATTTATAAATATTTATAAGTTATATGCTTGAGTTGCATGAAATAGAAGTTATAACTTATAAATATTTAATTTTAGCATATACCAGAACTTAAGTTCTATGCTAAATATTTGAAGAGTTGAAATTGTGATGTTTTGTTTTTTGGGTGTAGGATGGAGGAGTAGCGTTCTGGTCGTCAGATCTGATGCTAGGCAGCGAGGATGCAGCTTGATTAGCAACTCAGTTGCAGTTTAGTTCTTAAATTTTTGTTGTTTTTTGTGTTTTTTTATTTTTATTGAGGTTTTTGTAGTAATTTGTACTCATGCAAAGATTCCATTCTTGTAGTTAATTATATGAATTATATGATCACTTACATATATTCAATTCTACCATGTATTTGGTTGCATAAATTGCTTTGTTATTCATGTTGACGTCAGGTAATTTGTTTATGGATTTTGGGCACATTGTTTACCTTACAAAGATGATCTTGGTGTATTGTACATGTTTCTTAAAATGGATGAAGGATGAGCCTGGATACCATGAAAGCACACCAAAAAAAAACTACTGTAGCATAGCATCCTAGACGGAAATTCCGTCTAGGATGCTCAAATTCCTTCCAGAATGTTTTTTTAATAAAAAAATTAAAAAAAAATAAAAAACGGAAATTCCGTCTAGTATGGGTATCCTAGACAGAAATTCCGTCTAGAATACTTCATTCTAGACGAAAATTTTTTCCGTCTAGAATGAAGTATTCTAGACGGAATTTCCGTCTAGGATACTCCGTCTAGGATGTATTCTAGACGGTTTTGAATTCCGTCTAGAATAATCCGTCTAGGATGTATTCTAGACGGAATTTTCGGCTAGAATATAATATCCTAGACGGAAACTTCCTAGACGGGTATTCTAGACGGAATTCCGTCTAGAATACTCATTCTAGACGGAATTTTGATTTTCCTAGACGGAATTTTCCGTCTAGGATGTGTAACTTTCTACTAGTGCGTGATCATTGCCCACCCGACTTCCGCAACTATTTATACCTAGTTCTTCCTAGGTCTTCGTGGGCAAAAGGGTGTGCGCAGGCATAGGTGCAAGGTTTTTGCGCCTGCGGAGGAAAAGCAAAAGGAGGGTTTGTACAGGAGAAAGTCGACTGAGAAACAGAGGCTTTTTTGCTGTTTTGAGAGAGAATTTGAGATCTTGTTTGAGAGTTTTATTTGTGAGACCTTCGTGTGTTTGTAAATCCTAATTGTATTTTCTCTAATAGTAGATCTCCCCTCTCCTTGCCCCGTGGACGTAAGCAATTTGCCGAACCATGTAAAAATTAGTTTATCTCGCTTTTGTGTGATTTGTAATAGCTTATTTAGGTTCCCTCGACAGGTCAGTCCGAGAACTAATGAGAGGAAGAGTTGATATCTCACTTAGTTGAGATATTTTACTTAAGGTTCTTATTTTTTTGTGAAATAAGAATTCCTATTGCGACCTGACTCTCTTGTTGTACTGCCGAAGTGCTGTCGAAGTACTGTTAAATTTTCGCTGCGCAACAACAAGTGGTATCAGAGCCCAGATTTTAGATCTAGGGTTCTAGAATTAGGTGGAGGAAGATTCTTGTATGAAGCTTGGTTCTTGGAGTTCTAGACTTCGGTGGAGATAGCATTAGGAGTTGCCGTTGGAGATTTCGCTTTCCTCGTGTGGACAGGTGATCTATTTAAAATCCGATCTAGGGTTCAGTTGAGTAATTCTTAATTTCTATCAAAGTTTAATTCTTTCTCTACAACTTGGAGTTACTTTGCAATGGGAGAAGAAGGTGAAAGTAGTAAGTCGATGGCGAGTACAGTTTAAGTTGGTTTTCAGAACACCAAAATTAGTGTGGTGAAGTATGATGGAAAAATTAACTTTGATTTGTGGATGAGCAACGTACAGGATGTGCTTAATGCTCAGAACTTAGAGGAGACCATCATGGTCCACGAGAGACCACCAAAATATAAAGAGACGATATGGGAAAAGATGAATAGGAACGCTTGTGGGGTGATCAGGTCCTGTTTGGAACATGAGCTGAAGTATGATGCGATTGGGGTGACGTCTACGATGAAGATATGAGAAATTCTTAACAATAAGTACCTTACGAAGAGTGTTGAGAACAAATTGTATTTATTGTGTAGGTTATTCAGATTCCAGATGTCCAGAGGCACCTCGTTTGCGGCTCATGTGAACAACTATACGAAGTTGTTGTCAGACTTGGAGAATATTGATGAGAAGATTTCGGATGAGTACAAGACTATTATCTTATTGGGCTCCTTACCGGATGAGGAGTATGATACTTTTGTGCTCATTTTGTTGAACGAGAGATCTTCTATCATCTATAGTGAAGTTACTAATGCATTGATGAATTATGATTTGAGGAGGAAGGATAATGAGACTTTCCGTACTAGTACTTCAGGCGAGGCCTTGTCGACGAGAGGTATAAGCCCATATCCGAAAGGTGGTAATAGAGGAAGGTCAAAGTCAAGAGGTCATCACCAACTTGGAAAGAACCAATATGCATTCTGTAAGGAGCATGGACATTGAAAAAAATATTGTCCAAAGATAAAAGAGAAGGAGAATAGCAAGAAAAAGGGCCTAAAGGCCAATGAGGTGAACATTGTGAAAGGCGATGATTCCGATGATTCGAGCTTTTCTCTACTGATTACTCCGAAGATGAACCAGTTGGATGCATCAGATTGGATGCTTGATTCCGACGCTACCTATCATGTGACCCCTAGACGAGATTTGTTTGTATCTTTTGAAAAGCTCGATGGGGGGAGTTGTAGTCATAAGAAATGATCAGTCCTGTGACATTTGTAGGATAGGTACCGTACGGATACGGATGCACGATGGAATAGTTTGTGAATTGAAGGAGGTGAGATTTATTCCTCAGCTGAAGAATAATCTTATCTCAGTTGGAGCTTTGGAGGTGAAGGGATTCAAGGTGACCTTTGAGGATGCTGTAGCGAAGATTATTAAGGGATTTTTGATGGTGATGAAGGAAGTCCGTAGTTAAAACTTGTATTATCTGAAGGGAAGTATCGAGATTGGCCAGGTTGCTTCGGCTATTTCAGAGGCGAACATGAGTAGGCTTTGGCATTATAGGTTGGGGCACATAGATGAGAAGTCACTGCAGGCTTTGTGCAAACAGAGGCTATTGAAGGGAGTCAAGAGTGGTAAAGTGGAATTCTGTGAGCACTGTGTTCTTGACAAGAAGATGAATGTGAAATTCGGGATGACCATTCATAGGACGAGGGGCATCCTGGACTACGTGCACAAGGACGTTTGGGGTCCCACTAAGATTGCATCACTTGGTGGTCGATATTGGTTCGTCATGTTCATTGATGACTATTTTAGGCGATGTTGGATGTATACCATGGCAAAGAAGAGTAAAGTCCTAGATATATTCGTGGAGTGGAAGAATAGATTAGAGTTACAGACTGAGAGAAAGATCAAGATGTTGTGATCCAACAATACAGGAGGAGATAGAGTCTCTTCACAAGAATGATACGTGGGAGCTTGTTGAGCTTCTAAAGGGGCGGAAGGAAATTGGTTGCAAGTAGGTGTACACAAAGAAGGAGGGCATTGAGAGCACTCCATTGAGGTTCAAAGCTAGGTTGGTTGTGAAAGGCTATGCACATGAGGATGATATTGATTATAATAAGGTTTTCTCTTTGGTAGTGAAGCACTCTTCGATTCGAATTTTGCTAGCTTTGGTGGCATAGTATGGTTTGAAATTAGATCAGTTGGATGTGAAGATGACATTTCTTTATGGTGATCTTAATGAAGAAATATATATGACTCAGCCATTAGGATTCCGAGCTGTAGGAAAAGAAAAATTGGTTTGCAGATTGAAGAAATCGCATTATGGTTTGAAGCAGTCTCCTCGACAGTGGTATAGGCGATTCGATGGTTTTATGATTGGTCATTCGTACACTCGGAGCCAGTTTTATCCTTGCTTATATTTTTGCAAGTTGAAAGGAGGTACGTATATCTATTTATTACTTTATGTCGATAACATATTGGTTTCCTCTATTTCAAGATCTGCTATAGATGAGTTGAAAGCACAGCTTTCAAAGGAGTTTGAGATGAAGGGTTTGGAGATCGGCAGAGATAAAAAGAAGGACAGAATTTGTTTAACACAGGTATCTTATTTGAAGAAGGTTTTACAGTGATTTCATGTTAGCATGGATACGAAGCCAGTTAGTATATCTTTGGGAGCCCATTTGAAGCTTTCAGCTGATCTTTCACCAAAGACAGTTGAAGATTGAGAGTTGATGTCGAAGACTCCATATGCGAGCGCGGTTGGGAGCTTGATGTATGCGATGGTATGTACGAGACCAGATTTGTCACATGCGGTGAGCATGGTATCAAGATACGTGCATGATCCAGGAGTGGGTCATTGGGACGCCGTGAGATGGATTTTGAGGTATATTCGAGGTACGCTCAATGTTGGTTTGGCTTATGAGCGGGACACTACAGGTGGGCAGTTATGTATTGGCTACATTGATTTGGATTATGCCGGGGATTTGGATAAGCGCCGGTGTGTTGAAGATGTACCTTACAGTCTACGGTGGCTTTGTATATGATGGAGGCAGAGTATATGACGATTACGGAGGCTGTGAAGGAGGCTATTTGGCTTTGAGGACTTTTGGAGGAACTTGGTATATCGCAAAGGTCCGTCGCTATTCATTATGATAGCATGAGTGCTATCTATTTGGCGAAGAATCAGGTTTTTCATGTGAGGATGAAGCACATAGACGTTCATTATCACTTCGTTCGTGATGTTCATGAAGATGGCGATGTGGAGATCGTGAAGGTCCACACGAAGGATAATCCGTCGGATATGCTCACTAAGGTTGTTCCGAGCAACAAGTTTGATCACTGTCGAAACGTGTTGCATATTCGTGATTGTTGAGGCCGTTGACGGCCATTTGGGTGAACCACGTTCGGCTTGATTCCTTGGATAAGAGGATATGTAGGCAGTCTTTACGATGCGGCCAATTTGGATTAGTTTATTTTGATGGGGGTGAGATTATTTAGACTCTCGTTCGGGTTCCCGATGTGTTGTGGATTGAGTCTGTTGTCGTGAATTGTTTCTCGGCGTACTAGACACAACAAGTGAGAAATTTGGATGCTTTAGTGTCGGCTCAGTTTTGGGAAAATTTCACCTGAGGTGGAGAGAATTGTGAACGAAGAGCCACCCCACGTGAGACCACACCCACCAATTGAAGCATGAAAACGTCAATTGAGGGTTTTATTTGTGAGATTTCGTGTGTTTGTAAACCCTATTTGTATTCTCTCTAATAGTAGATCTCCCATCTTCTTGCCCCGTGGATGTAAGCAATTTGCCGAACCATGTAAAAATTAGTTTGACTCGTTTTTGTGTGATTTTTAATAGCTTATTTAGTTTTCCTCGACAGGTCAGTCCTAGAACTGATGAGAGGAAGAGCTGATATCTCTCTTGGTTGAGATATTTTGCTTAAGGTTTTTGTTTTCTTTGTGAAACAAGAATTCCTATTATGACATAACTCTCTTGTTGTGCTGCGGAAGTGCTACCAAAATTTCCGCTGCACACAACACAAAATAGAATCTATCTATATAATCCAGGAAAAAAAATATTCACCAGTCTCGTTACCTTCTTTCAACTCATAAAAACAAAATTGCAATTGAACAAACAAGAGTTGATAACATAATGAAAAGAACTGGGATGAAGTTTGTTTTCTGGTGATGTAATACATATCAGACTTTTGATAGCTACCCCCTTGTAGGAGATGGTAGTTATTTTCTTTTTTAAACCAATTTGTTTATGGTGGAATTAATGCAGGTAGCTGGGATCTGTTACAGATCCCAGCCTTTTTCTTTAAAAACAAACAAACAAATGTAACAAAAAATTCCTTCAAAACTTTCACAAAGCCAAATTTGCGCAAGGTGTAGTTGAAAAAAATTCAGATAGGCTTGCTTCCCCATGGCGCTCTTCAGATACAAGCATCTCACCTGCAAAGTGATATCAAACACCAACTTATGTCCAACAGTGTATATAAGATCCCAGTAATAATGCTAAAGACATGACAACTAACTGAGATTTGAAGAAACTGCACATAAAATATTTTTTTCAACTGAAAAAGGAATTGAGCGTCTATTGGTCTGTTTGTTTACATGAAAGTAGCTATAAAAACCGCTAATGTAAAAGAAGTAGATGCTACTTCTTCTATATTTGAGAAGAAAATCATGTTTGTTTCTCTAGAAAAGCCACTTCCGGCATTCTTAAAAGCTGACATGGCACCTGCGTGTCGTTTCTATTTCTTGAATATTTTTTCTCCTCTCAAGGCTCAGGAGCACCTCAAAAGCAGCTAAAATTGAGCCAGTTTAGGAATAAAATCATTTCTGCTATTGCATTGATATTCTCTATTTCTAAATAAAATTCCAAAGATCCTCTTTTTCTCTTCCTAGCAATACTTATAATTGCTAAAAAAAGCGAATGAAGAGGAAGAAACAATATTTCCTATACTTCTAAAATTTTATGAAACAAACAAAAAAGTAGTACTTCCGTTACTTCATACTTTATAACTTTAGAAGTCATAGATTTAATCTACTTCTTCAACTACTTCTTATCAACAAAACATGCCCTATGTTGCAAAAGATAAAGCAAGTAAATTAGGCAAATTAAAAAGTAACTTCGAAAACCATTAGACTTTTTAAACCCGTGTGCCGATTCTAAAATACGAAAAGTAGTAGGGCAGAAAGAGCTTCCCTAATTTTTTATAAGGGTTTTTTCATATATGTCCCTTAAACCAGGCATATTTGCAAATCTACCTCCCAAATCATCAATTTTGAAGAAAGTAACCTCCAAATCAACAAATAATCAACTTTATTATAAAAATTTGACCAATCTGTCATATTTTCACATTTCATGTCAAAGTTGAGAGGTTATCATTATGGGATTTATACTCTTTGACCAATATAGAATTCAAATAATCTTTCATAGTCTATATCTCAAAGTTACTTTTGATTGAGTTTCAATATACCAGCCACAGCTTCCTTCTAGACTCTTTCAAACAAAACACATGCCTACGAAACACATACAATGAGAGGATGGATAGGGAAGTGATATCGCAGATTCAAACTCCTGATTTTTTTTTTAATATTGAATCTGAATAGACATTTTCTTTTCTCCAAGGATGAGTTTGTGCATAGCCCCACTACAAGGATTATAAGAATGACATGCCATTTTATATGGTTTAGCATATTCATATCTAGTAGTTGCTATCATCAATTAAACTACCTTGCATGTAAAACTAAATAGGGTCACAATATTTATCTGAAAAAAACCTATTACAGATATCAACAATGAAAACTTAACTTTATCTAACAATGTCAAAAGTAAAATTCAATGAATACACATGGGGAACAAACTAATGACTAATAGGCTAATCTAAGAAGAAGGAAAACAAATTTTCAAATGCTAAAGATTTTGCATAATAGTTATGTGAAAAAAGTAATCCACCAAGCATTAGTGTAAGATCTCTTGCACATAGAGCCAAGAAAATGGATATTATGACTTAGAAAACAAAAAATGAATGATATAATCATCAAATCAATGGCTCCAAATTTATTTTTTTTACATAAGCTGCAAAATTCTTATAGGCGAAAAGAAACTACTAAAGCTAAACAATTCTAAAGGCAAAAATAAGAAATTCCAAAATATACTGTAAGCTTGCAAATTAAATAGTGTTCAATTCCTCTAGTGAAATATGATGTGTAAAAAAATCTAAGCAAGCTTTGAAAACAGGGTCCAATTTCCCAGGCGCATAATGCCTACATCATAACTGAAATCCTCCCAAGCATTACTCACCTCCACCCTCTTTCTACGTCTTTGAGATACCTTCGACAGCTTTTGGCGAAATAAGGCTTTCCCTGTAAAAAGCAAAATCACTTCGCTCTCCACCAAGGAAGAGTTTGTGCGAAGCTCCGCTACAAAGATTATAAGAAATGGCATTCCATCTTCCGGATTTGTAGTCTCTAAAGAGAATATCACCATCTACAATATCTATGATATCACCTTCATAAACCTTGTGCAAACTTGAGAGGTCATCATTATGGGATTGATATTCTTTGACCCATGTATTATTCAAATAGTCTTTCATAGTCCATATCTCAAAGTAACTTTCGGTTGGGTTACTGAATGTAAGCCAAAGCTTCCCCCCAGACTCCCTTAGACTGGTGTACAACATATGGGAGGATAACGAGGGATGGGGGAGCGATATCGCTGAACCAAACTTCTCATCTTTGATACTGAATCTGAAAAGACATCCTTTTTCTTCTCCTTGGAGATTACCTCTTGCAATCCAGTAAAGGGATTCATGAAGCAGAACAGGCTTATAACAACACCATATTCCAAAAGGAGCTTCACCAAGGAACCTCCATTCTCTAGTGCCCACAGTATAGATCTCACAATGTGCAGGATGTTGAGCCGGATGCCTTCCAATAGAAAATAATCTAACTATCTTGTATAGCCCCATATTCATGTCAACACCCAGACCAAAACTTTCATATACATAGGCTCCACAATGACTATTGTTCTTCTTTGGAAGTTTCTGAAGTTCCCGAGTCATAGGATTTAACAAGTATATATCAGGTTTAGGACCTCCGTTGCCGTAATGAAGACAAGTCAAGCCATCGACAAAATTTGATAACAGATAATAGTTGCTCCCAAGATTAAGCCTGTACGAAGTCTTCGTAGGATTCCTCGCATCGCCCATACTGAAGTCATACAGCTCTACTCTACCATTAAAAACGTGTTTATCAATAATTATGTAGCTCGCGGATCTCGCGTGCAGTGATCTCAGGAAACAGGCATCGTGAGTTAGAGAAAGCCATTGCTTGCAGGCACAGAGGAATTTCGCAACAGATTTCACAGGTAGTCTTGAGAGAATGTCAGCCATGATGTCAAGTGGGAGCAGAAGCCATGAGCAGCAAGTTTCAGTTTTAGTTTCAGTCTATATAACACACAAATATTTTAATATTAAACCATAATTATCAGAATCAACTTTGTAATAAAAAAAAAAGGACCTGAATGTTGTTCTTCTTCTTCTTGGAGCCGTCTTCTTCGACTTGTGATGGGGTGATGCTCTTCTTGTTCTCCATGTCGCCGGCTAGGTTTTCGAGCGCCTGCAGTATTTCAAAAAAAATTGTTTTTTAAAAGGGAAAGAATAAAAGCTTTTGGTATTTTCTTACTACTTTACAAACCAGAAGACTTGTCTACGGGATACTTTTTCTACTTTCTAAATCGGAAGAAGAAGAAACCAGGGTTGGGTTTTTAATTTTGATTTTTTCGGGGGAAATTTGGGGTTTTTAATAGTTTTTGTGAAATAAGCAGAAGGTTCACCTCGTAAAACTAATTCGATTCCGACGCCGCCGACGAGCTAGGGTTTGCAGCCTCGGGCGCACGAGGAAAACCAACCATCGACAATAGAGAAATCTATTCCTCCTAGCCTCCAAATCTTAGCATTTGGAAAGTATTCCTCAAATCATCAATTTTGAAAAAAAATGCCCCACCGATTTTAACAGGCCAATTTGTAGCTACAATATAAAAATTATCAATAAAGTAATCAAATTTATATTCATCAATTTGACGATTTATATTTGATTCCAGAGGCACCTTCAGCTGATAGTGTAAGAGTTAGTTTTGCAAATACTAATATTTACATATTAGTTTTTCAAATATATATGCAAATAATCTTTTTTTTCCCTCAACTTTATTAGTGTTCGGCAACTTCATACTAATATTGGTCCATTTACTTTACCTTTTCGTAACTTAGGGGTTGTTTGGTTCGGCTAATTTTTTAGGAATCATGCAGTTTTGGAACAAAAAGTAGGTTTTTTGACATTATAGGATTTCAAAACTGATATTTGGTTACACTTTATGGAAAGCCCAAATCCTCTTTTAAAAGCTCGGAATTGGGCTAGAAAACTGACAAGTCATTATTTCCTCTCACGACTCCCTAAATTATTTGGCAATGAAACAAATATGAGTTTTGGATATGTTTTCCTATTCTTTACTTCATCATTCCATACCAAACAAAAGTTATGGATTCCTTGGAGATCCAATTTTTTTTTGGAAATGGGTATTTGCCTTGGATTCCATTTCCATTATTTTATGGAAACAAACCAAACAACCCCTTAGTATTGTACTAGCTATTCATGCCCGATTTGGCGTTCCTGCTCTATTTTTTGGGTAAATTACACTAAATCCCCATAAACTTTTAGCGATTTGTA
Organism: Asparagus kiusianus; assembly: GCA_022839385.1. Taxonomy (NCBI): domain Eukaryota; kingdom Viridiplantae; phylum Streptophyta; class Magnoliopsida; order Asparagales; family Asparagaceae; genus Asparagus; species Asparagus kiusianus. Next base: position 1,117,107 of record BQKN01067199.1, read on the forward strand.
GTGAACCCCGAATAACTTTCAAAATCTGACTAAGCCCCAAGGACTTATAAAAATCAAACTAAATCCCCGATAACATTTAAAATCCCACTAAAACCCTGAATAATTTTTAAAATTACAAATATAACCTCACAAGTTTTCACATTTTGCAGGTAAGCTATAAATTAGAAAAAAAAAACATAAAAGGCATTTTGAAGTTTATTAAAAGGAAAAAAAACAACTAGGGTTTAGTCCCCAATCCTCGGTGTGAGCAAGAGGAAAAAAGAATAACACAAAATGAGAGCCTTTTTGCTTTTAGAATTGAAAATATAATAAGGTCATGCAGTGCTTTTTCTTTTCTTTTTTTAATAGTCTAAGGGGCATTTTGTGATCTTTGAAAGTTCTTGGGGTGTCTAGTATGATTTTAGAAGTTAATGGGGGGGGGTTTAATGCAAAATGTTGATAGTTCATAGTAGTTTAGTTTAATTTATCTTTATTTTTTCTCAACTTAGCCCTGTTACCATATCTTAATTTAAAACTAAGTCACTTTTCAACATCTGCAAACATTGGGTGTTACTTTGAAGTTATGATCATTTCAATGAATACCAATTGAGGTCATTGTACTTTTAAGAAATGGACAAATTCCTTTTCTTAGGAACACATACAAGAAAAAGGATAACTGTAACCCCATCATTAACTACTTCATTTTCATTTATTAATTTCATAGTAATAGAAATACATGTCATACTGAGACAGAATTTGTAACTTGCTACCATCTTGCCTAGCAAGCAAAGATTTACCTCTGGAGACTGATTCATTTGGATCGACATGAGAGTCTAACTACATTGCATTGCTAGAATCCATGTTGTATATTTGAAGCAGTTGACCCCTTGCTTCTCTCATGGTACAACCCACTTCCCGCAAGTATTTCTTATTTTTCATTTCTATTCCCATTTACAACGATGAAACAAATCAAGAAGGAATTGAGAAAACAAATCAAAATACAATGCTTTATTTCGACTATAAAAAAGTCGTTTTCTAATATTTATTGTGACTTATCTTCTTTGTCTCACGCCTATGTTTTTTACAAATTATCACAAAATCAATTACTTAACAAGTATCATTTGAGATCTGTACTTCAATATCAGGGTACCTATCCTTTTCTTAGTGATATAATCAAGAATTATTGTATGACACGAGGAATATTTGATTCCAAACCAAGGTATAAGAAAATTCATAAGTCTGGAATGAATAAATGGAAAAATTGGTTAAGGAGTCATTATCAATACAATTTATCTCAGATCAAGTGGTCCCCCTTAGTACCAAAAAAATGGCGAAATAAAGTCAATCAATGTATGTACTTTTATTTTAGAAAACAATTGTCAACCACTTCGGCATTATAAATATTAATATTATAATAGTAGAATTAGGGGCGGATACAACGCCAACCTAGGGATGCAGTTGACGCTTAAACATTTACATAAACTCGTCAGATAATGGAGCATGGGGGTTCAACAATCAAAGAGGATGAAAGCATAATGATATGTCCTGAAGTATCTTGCTCATAAAATTTTAACCATTTCTCAGCTCACATTATATGTATTTTTCTCACATTTGTAACATGCAGACAACTTAGAAATAGACAAGACAAGTAGAACACAACCAGTCATCAGCATGACAGCATCTTCATATTGCACTTTATACTTATTAATTTGAATTATTAGTTTGTTGCATATATCTAAAAATATTTGTGAATGTTCTTATATTACAGGCTAATACAGATGCAAAAGGTTACCAGAATCGTTTGATTAAAAATTAGGATGACATTATGGTGTTATGTGTAAAAGATAGAGCCAATGATGAAGGTACAGAAACCTTTAAAGAGGCTGCTAACGCAATGCAACATGAGGAATCTGAAGCACAATCTGAAACAGACGAAAGTGTAAGCTCTTCAAAGAAACATCTTCCTAGAGCATCAATTAGTGGTGAGACAAGTTAAAAGAAACAAAAGAAGGGGGGATGGTTGATTCACTTGCAGTGATGGCAGCTTCTGTGAGTGGGTATTTTAATGAGAAAGAACACTGCTAGAAAATAGGGTTTTGCCTACGGAAATATAGCGACGGATATTTTCGAAACATATAATTCATAAGAATATGTCATGATACTCTCTCCGAAACATATAATACATAAGAATATGTCATGATACTCTCTTATTGCTATATTTGCATGTCATGCCATGTTGTTAACGTTTGATTTATATTTGCAGGCCAGGACTTCTAGACAAGGTGAAACTGGTGATGAGGATGATGATGATGATCAGGAGGACTGATTTGTTTTTTTACCTTTGAAAACAATGAATGTGTGCTGTATAACAATATTTATCATGGTGTGCATTGTATAAATAATGTTTATTATGTTGGGATATTTTTATTAAAATATATATGCTATATATGCGTGGGAATGAATATTATACTGCTGATTGAATAGGATTTTAAATTTATTATATTATTGTACATGTTTTTTTTATTTTTAAAATATTTTTTAAAAAATATTGGTAATATTTAGCCACGGATTAGCCGTCGCTATATACACTTTTAGCGACGGAAAACAGATACGGAGACATTATAATAGCGACGGATTTTCCGTCGCTAATGTTAATGGCTACGTAAATTCCGTCGCTATTGTTTTTCTTTTTTTTAAATTGTTATAGCGACGGATTTTTCGTCGCTAATTTTCGTCGCCATTATTTTTAGCGATGGAAAATCCGTCGCTAATAGTTTTTTTCTTTTTTAAAAAAATAGAGCGACGTATTATCCGTCGGTAATATTCCGTCGCTGACATTTAGTGAAGGAAAATCTGTCGCTAAAAGTGATTTTAGCTATCCTCAATATACGGACGATATTTTGGCGACGGAATTTTATTTTTTCCGTCACTAAAAGTTTTAGCGACGGATTTTCGACTTTTAGCGACAGATTTGTCCGTCGCTAAAAGTCATGTTTCTAGTAGTGAAGGAAGTAGTAAGAAAACCACCAACTGAAGAGAAGATTCATCAAGTGGTCTCAAAAATACCCAACTTAAGTCGCATTCAAGTATTCAATGCATTTGAGAATATAATGGATAGCAACCCGAAAAAGTTTTATTTGTTGAAGTCACTTCCTGATGATGAAAAAAGAGATTTTATTTTCTTTATTCTTAAGCAGTAGTTTCTAGTTGGATGATAAGAACCCCAAATGTTTGAACCCAGTCGAGTAAGTTCTCTCTTGGATTTCTTTTTCTTTTTAGGGTATATTTAATTCCCATTATTTTGTCATTTATGTTAGGATGCGCACTTATAGTTGTGATTTGTTACATTTAACTCCCAAATCTAGAGCTTCTTATGTCAACTGTTTCAGTGATCTCTCTAAAAACTCTCATAAATTTTGTGATTAATTTGATTTGTTATCTGTTATTGATAATGGCCCAGATGAGTTTGTCAACTGTTTTAGTGGCAGTGCTGATGTTTTTCTCGGCGACGATGATTTTCGGGCTAGCAGATGGCTCCGGCGCTGACGCCTTTCGCCGAAGTAACCTCGATGCCGGTTTTTGCTGTGGCTGTTCTTTTCTCAGTGCTCTTTGCTGTTCTTGCTCCTCTAATCTTCTCTCACTAGGGTGATGATGATGATAGAGCTAATATATGTGAATTGTGTAAGATTTATTATGTTTTTTGTATTTGTTGGGGATTGATTGAGATTCTTTTGTAATGATTCTGGCTCATGTGAATAAATGGAAATGACTGATTCTTTAATCTGTTGTTTAGATGGTGTTATGTCGCTGTAGAAATCTATTTGTCGGGTCTTCCCCTTTTAATCCCCATTAATTCCTTTATTTGGTAATATTGGATTCTTGAAAAATCAGGCATATGTAACCTTCGAATCTACTATCTTGCATATTTACCCTAAAATGCATAGTAATTACCCCCACAAATCTCCCACATTATTTATTTCTACTTATTAAACTTTCAAATATTCTTATATACTTCCAATTAAATTAATTAGTTTTATTAATTTAATTAGAGAGAAGAGGAAGAGAGAGGAGAGGAGATTTTGGAGGTCTTGAAATCATCTCTCTCTTTCTCTATCTAATTATGAATAATACCTATTGCTATTTTATTGGCCCAAGAACCTGGCCCATTGCCAAAAGGCCCAGTTTCCCTTTTGTTTTATCCCTAGCTCTTTCATCGGTTCCTTCAGCCCCTACCCGATGATTTTCTTCAACCCTAGCACGGCCGCCCTAGCCCATATCTCTACCGTGCGCCGCTACGACTTGGAGTCACATCCCCCTTTTGTAGGTCGGCTCCTACCTCCCTAAACCCTAGCCTCCTCCCCCGTGTCGGCTGCCCCCTTCCCTATATAAGGTGAAGGGCCGGTAATAGCTCGGAGTGGTGTGGGAAGAAGTGACGGTGACGAGATTCAGAGCTTGGTGCTCCTCCCCTTTGTGCGATCTCCCTTCTGAAGAGCTTTGTGCTCCTGTGAGCTTTGTGCTCTCACCCCGTTGTGTGTTCCTTCCCCCTTACCTGAGCTTTGTGCTCTGAAGAGCTTTGTACGAACCCCCCCTTTTCACCTCTGTGTGTGTTTGAGGGCCAGACCCGTACCCGAGCTTCCCTTGTGTTCTTGGTGGTGCACTAGAGAGGAAAACAGTGATTGATTTGTGCAGGCTTCTGAGCCAAACTGCGTCGACGTCGATCCTCAACAGTGGTATCAGAGCTTCATTGAGTCGTCGCCGCTACACAGGACCTCGTCGGACTGCCGTAGGACCTCGCCGAACCACTGCAGGAGCGCCGTCGGACCGTCACGTGGGCGTGGGTAAGGTCGAAACCCTCTCCTAAGGTTTCGCTCAGGTATATTGACGGAAATCTGTCTCTGTTGCTCCTGTATTTGATGCTATATCAATTATTCCCCATTTCCACTGCGTTTAATTATAATATTGAAAATTACACTTAAGCTCTGGCTTTATTGAAAATTTTTCAGAAACTAAAATTTGTTTGTGTTCGTGCGAAAGAACAAAGGGTCTGAACCCGAGCTTTGTGCTCATCATTATTCCCATTTTTGTTTGTGCTAGTTGCTTCGCAAATTTGAAAATTTTTCGGATATATTTGCATTTAGTTTTTCTAGAAAAGTTTCCTGTTATTGTTTATGCCTGTGTGAAAGTTCAAAGAGATTGAAACAAGAACTCTGTGTTCATCGTTCTTATCATTTGTTCGTGCTAGTTGCTTCACACATTTCAAGCCGGATAATTACCGAAATCATCGTGCTAGTTGTTTGTTTTTCTGTGTGGACAATGTCTGCTGCTAATCAATATAGTATGATTCAATATGGTATGACTCCGTAGAAAATCTGATTTTAGCATTTGGAAACAAAAAATAAAATACATTTTAATTCAACAGAAGTCTTTTAGGGCTGTTTGTCGGACTTATTTAACTTCTGACACTGAAAATAAACGGACGGAAATGAACGAAAATGCTTGTTCCACAATTTATTTGAACTTATCTGACTCTGTGATTAGAAAAGTTGGAATTTTGGAATCTGCTAAAACTCTTTGGGATAAACTTGAAAAACTCTATGCTGAAACCTCTTTACCCAGTAAAATGTTTTTGCTTGAAATTTTTTTCAAATTTAGATTGGATATGTCTAAGGACATTAAGGAGAACCTGGATGTTTTCATAAAACTTATTTCAGATATTAAGTTAACTGGTGATAAACATATAGACGACTATACTCCTATTGCCCTTCTAAATGCTATTCCTGACTCATATAGTAATGTGAAATCTGCTATTAAGTATGATAGAGATGAGGTTACCCTTGACATTGTGGTCAATGGTCTTAAGAGTAAGGAATTAGATTTAAAACATTCTGGGGAAAATAAAATTCTGATGAGGTTATGCATGTGAGGGGTAGGCCTCAGAATAGGTCTAATAACCAAAAGAATGCTAGTAATGGGGAATCAAGTAGGAAACAATTCGAAAATGGAATGGGTAGATCTAAAGTTAGAAAATGTTATAACTGTCATGAAACCGGTCACTTTATTAGAGATTGTCCTAAGCCTAGGAAAAATCAACAAAATGATCATACTAATATGGTTGTCTATGAGGACGAAATAGGTGAAATTTTCATGATTTATAATCTGTGTGATTATGCATATTTGAACTCTGTGTTATCTGATTCTTTGTGTCAATTAGAGTGGTTGGTAGACTCTGGTTGTACTTTTCATATGACTCCATTTAAAAATATGTTTTCAAACTACAAGAAAATAGAGAATGGCTTTGTGTCAATGGCAAATGAAAAGAATTGTAATGTTTTAGGAACTGGTGATGTATGCCTTAGATTTTCTTCTGGTTCTGTGTTTACTTTGAAGGATGTTAGGCATGTTCCTGATTTATGTTATAACTTGATTTCTTGTGCATCTCTAGAAAATGATGGTTTGGAGGGAAAATAGGGTAAAGGGGTAATGAAAATTCTAAAAGGGTCTCTTGTTATGTTTTCTGCTGAAAAACAAAATAACTTGTATGTTTGTCATGTTGAACCTGTGCTTGATTCTGTTAACTCTATGATAAGAAGAGATGTTGTTTTTAATGAAAATGAATTTCCTTGTTTACCTTTACCTGTCCCTATTTCTGAAAATTATGCTTCAAATGAGGTGGAGCAAATGCCTATTATTAATCAACCTGAATCACATTCTGATGAAATAATTATTGAAAATCAAGATGAGGTTATTCCTAATGAGGTGGAGCATGATATGCATGAGATAGATAGCATGCATGATTTGAATGATTTTTTCCTTTGAACCCGATGATCGTTTGGTAGAGTTCGGTCCTTTATGGACTCGGCAAGCTTTGTGTGTTGCCTTTGTGGCCTATTAATCTGCTTTGTGCTTTTGCTTTGTGCTTGGGTAATTTTCACGCTTTGCTTTGTGTGTTGCCTTTGTGGCCTATTAACCTGCTTTGTGCTTGGGTAATTTTTTTTCCTTTGCTTTGTGTGTTTCCTTTGTTGCCTATTAACTTGCTTTGTGCTTGTTAGTAGCTTTGTGATTTTTCCCTTTGAACTCGATGACCGTATGATAGAGTTCAGTCCTTTGTGGGCTTGGTATGCTTGGTGATCTTACCCCGATCTTTGTGATCTGAGTTTACTTTGTGTATTCTCTTCCATTGCTTGTATCTTCTTTGTGATCATACAAGTAATAATTTGTCGAAGATGAGTCCTGCAGTTCCGTGTTTTCTTCTATGCACTACCTTGGGCCAAAGGTGGAGATTGTTGTTATTTTGTTGGCCCAAGAACCTGGCCCATTGCCAAAAGGTCCAGTTCCCCTTTTGTTTTATCCCTAGCTCTTTCATCGGTTCCTTCAGCCCCTACCCGATGATTTTCTTCAACCCTAGCACGGCCGCCCTAGCCCATATCGCTGCCGTGCGCCGCTACGACTTGGAGTCCCATCCCCCTTTTGTAGGTCGGCTCCTACCTTCCTAAACCCTAGCCTCCTCCCCCGTGTCGGCTGCCCCCTTCCCTATATAAGGTGAAGGGCCGGTAGTAGCTCGGAGTGGTGTGGGAAGAAGTGACGGTGACGAGATTCAGAGCTTGGTGCTCCTCCCCTTTGTGCGATCTCCTTTCTGAAGAGCTTTGTGCTCCTGTGAGCTTTGTGCTCTCACCCCGTTGTGTGTTCCTTCCCCCTTACCTGAGCTTTGTGCTCTGAAGAGCTTTGTACGAACCCGCCCCCCCCCCCTTTTCACCTCTGTGTGTGTTTGAGGGCCAGACCCGTACCCGAGCTTCCCTTGTGTTCTTGGTGGTGCACTAGAGAGGAAAACAGTGACTGATTTGTGCAGGCTTCTGAGCCAAACTGCGTTGACGTCGATCCTCAACAATACCATTAATTAACTTTTACCTCAATATAAAGCTTAATGTCCGCATAAAGATTGAGGAGTTAAGAGAAAGCATAAATTTTCTTAAAACAACTGAAATCCAAGTTCATGTATAATATAGTGTATTCAAACACTAAATTTAAAATCCCTTGATTTTAAATCCTTTGATTTAAAATCCTTTAAATCAACATTCCAAATTCAAATCTTAGTACCCAAACGCAGCAATCAATTTGACAAAATGAAAAGATAAAGACCTGTAGATTGTTCCCGTTGTTTCCAGTGATTCTCTGTTTCTTGTCGGGGTCATCTTCTTCTTGTGATGGGTTGATATTCTTATTGTTCTCCATGTCTTCTAGGTTTTCGAGTACCTGCAATTTGTCAGATTTTTTTTTACAAAGGGTGAGCAGGGACAAACTTAAAAGTTTCAAGGGGCAAGCAGGGGCTGGAGCAAATAAAAAAAGACTGAAAAAAAAAAACCTGAAATCTGTTCTTGTAGTTTCCAGCGATTCTGCGTTGGCCATTGTCTTCTTGTGATGGGTTGAAGCCCTTCTTGTTGCCCATGTCTACTAGGGTTTTGAGCGCCTGCAATTTTTCAATTGTTTTTCTCTTTATTAATGGAAATTCTATTCGTCTTTTGAAATCAGAAAGAAGCGAGAGGATGTTTAAGGAATAAAATGCTATTCGGCTAATATGGAAATCACCCTAACCTAAATCTAATCTGATTTGATAGGTTTAGTTTTCAGACTAAAATAATTTTTTATTTGGCCTTCAAGTTATTCCCTTCCCGTAAACTTTTCCATAATCTTAACTAATAAAGATTGTTCAGAATATTCTGTTAACCCAAACAACTAATACTTCTTTTAAAACGTTCACTTCACCTTTTAACATACATATTATATATTGGCAAAGAACTTGATCTAATGTATTTAAAAGTTTGCTGAAACAACTTATTTTTACTGATAGAGAGTGCAAAAGATTTGATTAGGAAAATGCTTATAAGGCAATTAATGGGCAATTAACGTATTTTAAAGTTGTTGTCTTTAATATTTTTTTCCCAGGTCAAACTGTTAACAAATTAGAAAGACCACCAACAAAGATGAAAGAAATCACACAAGAGAAAAGGCCGACCAGAGAAGAAAATAAAAATACAAGCATAGGCATGAGAAATAAGCAAAAAACGTAATTATCAGATGAAATAGAAACAATGAAGCACAAAACATCAAACAGGAAATGTTGAATAGCTCACCACAAAGTTCTAACGAAAGATGCAACAAATAGCTCACCATTTTACGCTTGATATGAAAATCCACAGGCATAATAATTAAAAGAAAGCACGCATTGCAAGAAATATACATACACGTCTACATCAAATATACATACACAAATACATCATCGCAAGAAATACCCGTACAAAAACAGAGCAAATTACATCAAATAGTCCTCTTCGTTAAGTCTCAATGGCAGCATCACCATCACTTTGCCACCTCTTCTTGCTGCTCTTGCATCCGCTTTTCTCTCGCTGATGCAGTTATCCTTAATTTGCTGCCTTTCCTCGCCGCCTTACTTTGCTGCCTTCCGTTGCAATCCTTTCCTTTCAGATACTAAAAACTTTATGGAGTATATACCATCCTTCATCTTGTTTCATTGTTCATCTTCGCCTTAGCTTTGGCAGCTCCTGAAAAAAAGTTTAACATACAGGACATTTTGTAATTAGGACTAACAATATTCCTTTACCTTATATCTGGATTAGGAAACATCATTTGTTAAACTTTTCAGGAGTTGCCAATTTTTAATGTTGTGTGTAATTCAGTCTAAAAAACCCGGGATTATCAAGCATCTAGTAAGTTTCTACCACACAAAGTCATGATGCACATACAATATGCATGTTAAAGAACTCACTTTCTTGTGAACTACGGTCCTCATAGTGGTGTCTTGTTTCATCCATGTACAGTTAATATGTTCAAACTTTTCCCAATAGTTATTTAAATCCTGTTACATGTCTTAAAACATTTTTCCTTCTATTAGCCTTCAGCTTGTCTATTACTATTACCAGCTGATAGAATGCAGGAAGACATGTTATATTTTGTTTCTTCTTGTGAAGTACAACCTGAGCGAAACCTGATGGGTAAAGAAACATATGTTTAAACTTCTGCAGGACCATTGTGGAGATCCTCGGGGTGGATTAAATATGTATATGTAAGGAAGGATAAATCAATGATAAACATACAGAATACGTGTAATGATTCTAGCTAATAAAATGTTATCTTTTGGTGCATTCTGAAGGGTCAAACGGCGACGGGTTCACCCCAAACTTGGTGTGTTGGGGTTTTAGAATATGTAGATCAAGTTCAACGGAGCGGATCATCCATAATGTCGCTCAATCATATGATTTTAGAGGCGTCATAGGAGGAAATCCCCTCCTATGACAAGGATACCCATTAATCTCTCTCTCTCTCTCTATATATATATATATATATATATATCATACTCCCTTTAAAAGCACGAGTTCGGAAAATCTTTTTTAGACAAATATACTCATTTATAGTTTGAACTACCTTATCTATAATCAAAATTCTAATTTTTAATGGTTAATATTACCCTTCACTATTTTGAATATTTTATTTATATCTTAATCTATCCTAATCATAATCATATCTTATCCTAATCATATATGAACTATGTTTAGCTTAACAATTTAAAAAAACCAATATTAATAAAATATATAAAACATAAAAATGATATTAGTTTGTTAAAATAAAGAAATTACAAGTAGATAACATATTATAATACATGAAGTATTGCAAAAAAACCATAAAAAGTTTTAAAATTGCAAAAAAGACCCTGAAAAGTTTAAAATTCTAAAAATCATCCCAATGTCCCAAAACTTAAAATAAAAAACCTGAAATTAAAAAATTAACATCTGTTTGCAAAGAATTTAAAATTTACAGTTAACACCTCAATGTCTCAAACAAGCACATTAAAATTCTAAAATTTTAAAACTTACAAACAACACAGATGAATTCAAGAGATACCATGATACACCTAAAATTTTTGACAGTTAAATTTAAATTTTTTAATTAAAACCCTCAATATCTCAAAAATTATAGAAACACCTTCAAAAGTTCAAATTATAAAAAACCACCCTAAAATTCTAAAATTTTTAAATAACATAAGATGAACTCAAGATATTACCCTTAGACACCCAAAAAATTAAAATTTGCCGAAATTAACCTTAAAATTTTTAAAAAAAAACTCCTTCAAAAATAAAAAATTGTAAAAAAAACACTAAAATTTTAAAATATTTAACTAGCACACATCAAATTCGTCGATTGGTAGACCGTTGAAATTTAATATTTTTTAAAATTAATCTATAGTTTTAATAATTGCAAAAGACACCCTCAAAATTTTAGAGTTACAAGAAATATACTAACATTTAAAAAATTACCACCAACACATGAAACATAGAATTTACAACTACCAAACTTAAAAGTAAATTTTTTTAAAAACTCTTTTAAAATTTTAAAAATTACAAATCACACCCTCAAAGTACAAAACCACAAAAATGGGCTAAAATTTTAAAACTTGGCAAAGAAAAG
>BQKN01067199.1:1158563-1185297 GCA_022839385.1 Asparagus kiusianus
TTATGAGTAATAATATAATTTGATTGATCAAAGTATATCCTAATATATTTCTGGACACTTGCCTTGTCTTTTGCTCTCTATTATATACCAACTTGATATCACAATTGATGTAGATAATGAATACACAACAGTAAATTTGCCTAGAAAAAAAAACAAAGGTGGAGAAGGATTGATATCGGCTCAACTAAATATGAAAAAAGAAGCAATAAAGGATAATATTTTTTTTAAAATATTTTATAATAAAACTTAATGTTTTGAGTAAAATTAGGAACTTTAGAAGTGATTTTCATGCAAATTTTTTAATATGCTTATGTGAACGATTTTGTCATATAAAATTATACTAGAGTTATCATTAATCTTTGATATTTATTTTTTTATTTAAGTCAATCAATAATTAAGATGTCTTATAGTCTTGTGAAAAGTATGTGCTTTGTGCTGAGCTTATACAAACCATCTTAATATTAAGTAATATTAACACGTCAACAATATATTATTCTATTTTTTCAAACGTAACACTACATTTAATGACTAAGATAAACAAATTGGAGATCGATGATTTGATCCGATAAACAAATATGTTACATGAAGTTTTATATAATTTAAAAAATAAATGTTGTGTATGCAAGTATATAAAAGTATATTGATCCCAGTTTTACACACAAATCTATTTCATAATTTTTTTAAAATGTTGAAGTAAAATTTATGGGAAATGTACTAATCCATATTTATAGATTTTAGGTCAAAATGAATCTGACTTATTTTATAGTAAGAAAATAAATAAAAATAATAAATATTTTTGATATTTAACCACGTGCCATTGCACGTGCGTAAGAACTAGTGTGTGTGTGTGTGTGTCTATATATATTTCATCAAAGTGAAATATACATGGAGATTAGGTGGAGGGAATTTATGGAGGAGATGCGGTCACTTCAGAAGAACGACACTTGGGAACTTGCAAAGCTACCGAAGGGTAATAAGGCTATTAGATGCAAGTGGGTGTGTGCAAAGAAAGAGTGATCTTCTATTGGGGACATTCGGTTCAAAGCCAGATTGGTTGCCAAGGGATATGCACAGCTAGAGGGTATTGATTACAACGAGATATTTTCACCTGTTATAAAGCATTCGTCGATAAGAATATTATTGGCGTTGGTGGCACAGCTGAATTTGGATTTGGTCCAAATGGATGTGAAAATAACCTTTCTACATGGAGATTTAGAAGAGGAGATCTACATGACACAACCTATGGGATTCAAAGCTACAGGAAAGAAAGAATTGGTATGCAAGCTGAAGAAGTCTTTTTACAGATTGAAGCAATCGCCGCGACAATGGTACAAGAGATTCGACGGTTTCATGATTGGCTGAGGGTACACGAGAAGCCCATATGACCCGTGTGTTTACATACACAAGCTACAGAATGGTAAGTATATTTATTTGCTGTTATATGTTGACGATATGCTCATAGCTTCCAGGAATACTTCAGCTATTAGAAAGTTAAAAAAGGAGCTGTCATCCGAATTTAAGATGAAGGACCTTGGAGAAGCAAAGAAGATATTATGTATGGAGATTGAGAGAGACAGGATGAATGGGAGGTTGAAGTAGATACAGAGAAGTTACTTGCAAAAGATGCTGAAGAAATTCAGTTATGATGACAATGTCAAGACGGTGAGTACTCCATTAGCTCCTCACTTTAAACTATCAGCTAAAATGTTACCTATTTCAGTTGAGGATCGTGAATACATGTCCAAAGTTTCATATGCCAATGCGGTGGGTAACTTGATGTATGCGATGGTGTGTACAATGCCAGATTTGTCACAGGTCCTGAGCATAGTATCTAGGTACATGCACGACACCGGGAAGGGTTATCGGGAGGCCGTGAAGTGGATTCTATGGTATATCAAAGGTACCATGGATGTTGGTTTGGTATTCGAGAAGAATGGGAAGAATGGACATGATTGTATTGGTTACGTAGATTCTGATTATGTGGGGATCTAGACAAGCATCGGTCTACTACAGGATATGTATTTACATTAGCAGGAGCACCGGTGTGTTGGAGATGCACACTTCAGTCTATAGTGACTCTCTCCACTACGGAGGCATAGTATATGGCATTGACTAAAGCTGTGAAGGAGGCTTTGTGGTTACAGGAGTTATTGGATGACTTGGGGATTGCACAGGATACCATCCGGGTATATTATGATAGCATGTCAGCTATTTATTTGGCCAAGAATCAGGTGTATCATGCCCGCACAAAGCACATTAATGTCAGATTCTATTTTTTTTGAGATGTCTTGGATGATGGAGACGTTAGATTGGAGAAGATCCACACAAAGTACAATCCAGCAGATATGGTGACCAAAGTTGTCACTGGAGTGAAATTTGGTCATTGTTTGGAATTGTTAAAATTCTTCGTTGTTGAGGGCATTTGGAGGCCATTTGGATGAACTACGTGAAGGCTTGATTCCTTAGGCAAGAGTATACGTAGGCAGTCATTTATGATGCAGCCGATTTGGTGAGTAGATACCGACGTTTGGAGAGTGGTCTCATTCTCATTTGGGTTCCTGACTTGTTGTGGATTGGATCCATTGTCATGAATTGGTTCACTTCGTACTAGACGCAACAAGTGAGACATTTGGTTTGGTTGGTGTCTACTCAGTTTTGGGAAAACTTCGCCGAGGTGGAGATTTGTAGAAGAACTCACCTGAACAAGGGGGCGAAGTGGTTCATGCGAGGTTGAACAGGCGACGAGGGTTTGAAGGCGAGGATGGAACTCGCCTGTTGGGTCGTGGGTCGCCTGCTTGCCTGATGGCGAGGTCGGGACGTTGGTTCGAGCTCGCCTGCTGGCGGGTTGAAGGAAAGTAGATGCCAGCTAGAGGAGAGCTCGCTCTCGCCTGTGAGTGTTTGCCTGTCGAGTTGAATCTCGCCTGCGTGACGAGGCGAGGCCAAGGTGGATTTCGCCTGTAGGGAGCGATGTGCTCGCCTGCGGAGCTGTGGTGGGATCCAGCTGGATCCCACCCAATTGAAGAGAGCTTGCCCTATGGTTTCCCTATAAAAGGGAAACCCTGTTCACACGGGAGCTTGAGCAGACAGAGCGTGATTTGGGAGCGGCGATTTTCTCTGGCGGCGGCTCCTCACTTTCTCTCTCTGTTTTTTGTTTTGAGCCCCATATTGTTCCTGTTCTTATTAATAAGGGAAGAGGAGTTGGTGAAATTAATTGGGGATTTGAGTTAATAGAGAGAGGGGGGGTTGAGCAGTGATTTTATATTAAAATCACTTGCTATTTGATTGAGAGATCTCAAGATTGAAATCTTCTCTTATTTGTAATTTCTTGTTATTAATAAGAAATTATTGTGTCGCTCCCGTGGACGTAGGCAGATTTGCGGAACCACGTAAAATCTGGTGTCTTGCATTTGTGATACTTGTTTTTTCGTTGTTGATTAGTGTTCCAATCTCGTTTGTAATTGTGTGCCTTCGGTTCCGCTGCGCACAACAAGTTTGTCCTCCATCGATGAGTTTGTATCAATCTTGTATCAATCTCCACTACAAGGATTATAACAAATGACATGAACTTGTCCAGATTCGTAGACTCTAAAGAGAATATCACCATCTACAATATCTGTAACATCGTAAACCTTGTGCAAACTTGAAAGGCTGATGGTGTGGAATTTAAATTGCTTGACCCATGAATTATTCAAATAATCTTCCATTGTCCATATCTCAAAGTAGCTTCCTAACAGGGTTTGGTATACTAGACAAAGCTACCCTCCGGACTCCTTCAAACAAAAAGACGTATGAAAGGATGGATAGGGGAGTGATATCACTGATCCAAACTTCTCATCTTTGATATTTAATGTGAATAGACATATGTTGCCTGTTTGATAATCACCTTCATATGCAATCCCATGGAGAGCTCCATGAAGGAGAATCCAATCAGAACTGTAATAGAAACATTCAAAAGGAGTTTCACCAAGGGACCTCCATAGTGCAGTGCCCACTGTATAGATCTCACAGTGAGTACGATTACGTTCAGGGGCTATTTGGTTGGTTTCCTAAAAACCAAGAAAAAGAAATTGGTACAAGGAAATCAATAAAATAATATTTTTATCCATTTCCATCCCTAAAACTCATCCATAACATCCAATAAAATATTATTTTTATCCTCCAACACATCTTATTTCCTCTCCTTTCTTACCTTTAAAAATAAACCAAACACAAGAAATGTGTCACATCATCCAACTCATCACATCTCATCTTATCTCATTTTTTAAAAATCACACACATCATCAATAATATTGTGACAACTCATATCATCTCATTAAATCTTCATTTTCATCCATTTCCTAAAAAAAACAAGAAATTGATTTCCTTAAATATGTGTCACATCATCCAATAATATACCTCAACCTTATCTCATCTCATCAATTTTCTTATTTTTAAAAATGAACCAAATACAAACAACCTCAAAACATCATCCAATAATATACCTCCAATTCATTTTCTTATTTTTTTAACCAACCAAACAACCTCAAAACAAGTGTTTTTAAAAAAATCACTCACATCATCCAATAATAAGTTGACAACCCATCTCATCTCATCTCCTATTCTATAATTTCCTTCTTTTTTAAGTCAACCAAACAACTTCAAAACAATTATTATAGGAAATAGGTTTCCTATTCTTTGATTTCCCAAATTTTTTTACAAGACGAACAGCCCCTCAAGAGAAAATAATCCAACAATCTTGTATTTCCCCAGAGCCATGTCAACCCCTAGGTCAAATCTTTCAAATGAAAATGAGACTTCTCGATGTCTTTTGTTCTTTGGAAGTTTTTGAAGTCCTCGAGTCATAGGATTTAATGAGTATATACATGATTTAGCAGTATAGCCATAAGCACAAGTAAACAATCAACAAAATTTGACAATCTGCCAACACGCTCCCCCTAGTTTAACTATACGGTAAATCTTCATAAAGTTTTCTCCATCTCCAATAGCACTGAAATCATGCGATCTGATTTCTCCATGAAAGTTGCGAAAATTTTGCAACTTGCCCATGAAAGTTGCGAAAATAACACTGAAATTTTTAAAAGATTATAAATCTCTTCCTAAAATTTTATAGACAACTTCATGAAAGTTTCAAAAACTATAAGCACGCCCCAAAGAAGTCGGAAAAAGCTCTTGAAAGTTTTAAAAATTACAAATTCCCTAAAAAAATTTAGCCTCCTGAAAATTTTGCAATCATTCCCTTGAACATTTTCAAAATTATAAACAACCCTCAAAACTTTGGAAACTACAAGCAACCCTTTAATAGTTTCAAAGATAAAAAGATCCCCCTATAAGTTTCAATAGTTACAAACATTACCACAAAATTTCTAAATACAGAAATGGCCCGTAATTTAATACATTATATTATAATTATAATATATCATTGATGTAGGGAAGCCATTAGGTGGGAGGGTATAATAGTCATGAGAAGCGCAATGAAGTTAATACTAAGGGATGGTGGATCTTTCTACTATCCATTTGGGCTAAGAGATAAGTCTTAGTCTCATTCGTGTCCCAAGCCTCAGCGAACCAAACATGAGACTTTATTGAATATCTCAATTCTCAGGTCATTGAAATCCCCGGAGAACCAAACACGAAACTTCCCACTTTTCTTGGAAAAATAACAGCAAACACACACGCGCACATATTTATAATTGCTACAAAAAAAGTGAATGAAGAGGAATAAACAATATTTCCTATACTTCTAAAAATTTATGAAACAAACAAAAAAAGTAGTACTTACGTTACTTCATACTTTATAATTTTAGAAGTAATAGATTTAATCTACTTCTTATCAACCAAACATGCCCTATGTTGCAAAAGGTAAAGCAAGTAAATTAGGCAAATCAAAAAGTAACTTCGAAAACCATTAGACATTTTAAACCTGTGTGGCGATTCTCAAATACGAAAGTAGTAGGGCAAAAAGAGCATCCCTAATTTTTTTATAAGGGTTTTTTCATATATGTCCCTTCAACCAGGCATATTTGCAAATCTACCTCCCAAATCATCAATTTTGAAGAAAGTAACCTCCAAATCAACAAATAATCAACTTTATAAAAAAAAATTGACCAATCTGTCATATTTTCACATTTCATGTCAAAGTTGAGAGGTTATCATTATGAGATTTATACTCTTTGACCCATATAGAATTCAAATAATCTTTCATGGTCTATATCTCAAAGTTACTTTTGATTGAGTTTCAATATACCAGCCACAGCTTCCTTCTAGGCTCTTTCAAACAAAACACATGCCTACAAAACACATGCAATGAGATGATGGATAGGGAAGTGATATCGCAGATCCAAACTCCTGATTTTTTAATATTGAATCTGAATAGACATTTTCTTTTCTCCAATGACAAGTTTGTGCACAGCCCCACTACAAGGTTTATAAGAAATGACATGCCATTTTATATGGTTTAGCATATTCATATCTCTAGTAGTCCCTATCATCAATTAAACTACCTTGCATGTAAAACTAAATAGGGCCACAATATTCTCTCAAAAAAACCTATTACAGATATCAACAATGAAAACTTAACTTTATCCGAGAATCTCAAAAGTAAAATTCAATGAATACACATGGGGAACAAACTAATGACTAATAGGCTAATTTAAGAAGAAGGAAAACAAATTTTTCAAATGCTAACGATTTTGCATAATAGCTATGTGAAAAAAGTGATCCACCAAGCATTAGTTTAAGATCTCTTGCACATAGAGCCAAGAAAATGGATATTATGACTTAGAAAACAAACAATGAATGATATACTCATCAAATCAATGACTCTAAATTTTTTCTTTACATAAACTGCAAAATTCTTATAGGCGAAAAGAAACTACTAAAGCTAAACAATTCTAAAGGCACAAATAAGAAATTCCATAGTATACTGTAAGCTTGCAAATTAGATAGTGTTCAATTCCTCTAGTGAAATATGATGTGGAAAAAATCTAAGCAAGCTTTGAAAACAGGGTCCAAATTCCCAGGCACATAATGCCTACATCATAACTGAAATCCTCCCACATAAATTCGATGCATTACTCACCTCCACCCTGTTTTCTACGTCTTTGAGATACCTTCGACAGCTTTTGGCGAAATAAGGCTTTCCCTGTAAAAAGCAAAATCACTTCCCTTTCCACCAAGGAAGAGTGTGTGCGAAGCTCCGCTACAAAGATTATAAGAAATGGCATTCCATCCTCCAGATGTGTAGTCTCTAAAGAGAATATCACCATCTACAATATCTATGACATCATCTTCATAAACCTTGTGCAAACTTGAGCGGTCATCATTACGGAATTGATATTCTTTGACCCATGTATTATTCAAATAGTCTTTCATAGTCCATATCTCAAAGTAATTTTCGGTTGGGTTCCTGAATGTAAGCCAAAGCTTCCCCCCAGACTCCTTCAAAGAGGTGTATGACATACGGGAGGATATAGAGGGATGGGGGAGCGATATCGCTGAACCAAACTTCTCATCTTTGATACTGAATCTGAAAAGACATAATTTTTCTTCTCCTTGGAGATTACCTCTTGCAATCCAGTAAAGGGCTTCATGAAGGAGAATAGGCTGATAATAACACCATATTCCAAAAGGAGCTTCACCAAGGCACCTCCATTCTCTAGTGCCCACAGTATAGATCTCACAATGCGCAGGATGTTGAGCGGGATGCCTTCCAAGAGAAAATAATCTAACTATCTTGTATATCCCCATATTCATGTCGACACCCAGACCAAAACTTTCATGTACACAGGCTTCCAAGATTAAGCCTGTACGAAGTCTTCGTAGGTTTTCCTCCACAGCCGATACTGAAATCATACAACTCGATTTTACCATTAACAATGTATTTATCAATAATTATGTAGCTTGAGGATCTCGCGTGCAGTGATCTCAGGAAACGGGCATCGTGAGTTAGAGAAAGCCATTGCTTGCAGGTACAGAGGAATTTCGCAATAGATTTCACAGGTAGTCTTGAGAGAATGTCAGCCACGATGTCAAGTGGTAGCAGAAGCCATGAGCAGCAAGTTTCAGTTTTCGTTTCAGGCTATGTAACACACAAATATTTTAATATTAAACCATAATTATCAGAATCAACTTTGTAATAGCAAAAAAAAAAAGGACCTGAATGTCGTTCCTCTTCTTCTTGGAGCCGTCTTCTTCGACTTGTGATGGGTTGATCCTCTTCTTGTTCTCCATATCGGCTAGGTTTTCGAAAGCCTGCAGTATATCAAAAAAATTAGAAAAAATGTGTTTTTTAAAAGGGAAAGAATAAAAGCTTTTGGTATTTTCGTACTACTTTACAAATCAGAAGACCTGTCTACGGGATACTTTTTCTACTTTCTAAATCGGAAGAAGAAGAAACCAGGGTTGGGTTTTTTATTTTGATTTTTTATTCGGGGGAAATTTGGGGTTTTTAATAGTTTTTTTGTGAAATAAGCAGAAGGTTCACCTTGATTTTAATAGTTTTTATTCGATTCCGCCGCCAGCTAGGGTTTGCTGCCTCGGACGCACGAGGAAATCCAACCATCAACAATATAGGAATCTATTCCGCCTAACCGACCTCCAAATCTTAGCATTTGGAAAGTATTCCCCCAATCATCAATTTTGGAAAAATGCCCCTCGATTTTAACAGGACAATTTGTAGCTACTATATAGAAATTATCAATAAATTAGTTAAATTTATATTGATTCTAGAGGCACCTTCGAAGTTGATAGGGTTAAGAGTTAGTTTTGCAAATGCTAATATTTAGATATTAGTTTTTCAAATATATATGCAAAAAATCTTTTTATTTTTTTCCCTCCTCAACTTTATTAGTGTTCGACAACTTCACACTAATATTGGTCCATCTACTTTTACCTTTTCTTAACTTACTATTCATGCCCAATTTGGCGTTCCTACTTTATTTTTTAGGTAAATTACACTAAATCCCCATAAACTTTTAGGGATCTGTAGTGAACCCTCAATAACTTTCAAAATCGGACTAAGCCCCAAGGACTTTCAAAAATCAAACTAAATCCCCGATAACTTTTAAAATCCCACTAAAACCCTGAATAAATTTTAAAATTATAAATATAACCTCACAAGTTTTCGCATTTTGCAGGTAACCCATAAATTAGAAAAAAAAACATAAAAGGCATTAGTAAAAGGAAAAAACTACTAGGGTTTAGTCCCCAATCATCGGTGTGAGCAAAAGGTAAAAGAATAACACAAAATGAGAGCCTTTTTTCTTTTAGAATTGAAAATATAGTCAGGTCATAGAGTGATTTTTCTTTTTCCTTTTAATTTTTTAATAGTCTAAGGGGCATTTTGTGATCTTTGAAAGTTCTTGGGGTGTCTAGTATGATTTTAGAAATTAATGGGGGTTTAAAGCAATATGTTGATAGATCACAGTGGTTTAGTTTAATTTATCTTTATTTTTTTCTCAACTTAGCCATGTTACCATATCTCAATTTAAAACTAAGTCGCTTTTCAACATCTGCAAACATTGGGTATTACTTTAAAGTTATGATCATTTTACCTTCAATGAATATCAATTGAGGTCATTGTACTTTTAAGAAATGGACAAATTTCTTTTCTTAGGAACACATACAAGAAAAAGGATAATGGTAACTCCACCATTAACTACTTTATTTTTATTTATTAATTTTATAGTAATTGAAATACATGTCCTACCGAGATAGAATTTGTAACTTGCTACCCTCTTGCCTAGTAGGCAAAGATTTGTTGGACCCTAGAGGGGGGTGATTAGGGTCAAGAGGCTCTAATTATGTAATAAAAAATTAAGACAAGCAACCAACAGTGAACTGATGTAATCAAAGTAAGAGAGATAGGGTTAGGAATCGTTATCCTTGACGTGCGATGTGTTAACGAGGTTCGGCCCGCTGACCTACGTCCCCGCTCCCCACTCTCGAGGAGAAATCCACTACACACACCCGGTTTGGAAGCCGGAACTTCGTCTACACAGCGATCCCACACGATCTCTCACTACACAGTTTGATCTCAATAGATCACACTCCCTCACAGTTGATCTACACAAGATCTCACTCTCACAGCAGAAGAAAAGATGCAAGACTCTTTCTTTACACAGCCCCTATGGCAAAGAGAAGGATTACTGAAGCTTGGGAAGTGAACACACACAAAAACCACAGAGAAAACAGATTTAAAAATTTTCTCAGGAAGACAGCAGTCTCTCTGGTTTTTGCAAACGTTAGGACTAATGAAGAAGAAGAAGTCTGGGGTTTAAATAGAAGTGTTTAATCAATTTAAAAACAAAACCCAATCTTCCCAGATAAGCAAATAATCTCCTTTTCAGACCCTTAGCTCAGACTGTGCCAAACACTGTTAAGTGAAAGCACAGTGTTCTAGGCAAATGACCGTTTTAAAAAAGTCGCGGCTGACCGAAGAAGAATTCAGTTGACCGAAGGGATTTTCGATCGACCGAAAAAATGCTTCGGTCGACTGACCGAAAATTTCGGTCGATTGCGAACAACTTTGAAAACTCAGAAAACAAGCAGAAACATCATCGGTCGACCGACGCGGTCGACCGATAGAAAAATCGAGATTTCGGTCGACCGCACCGGTCGACCGACGACCGCACCGGTCGACCGACGACCGCTCTGGAACACAGAGACGAATGATCATATGTGCGGTCGACCGGTCCGGTCGACCGCATTCTGATACATTACAAAAACAGGTTTTTTTGACTTAACTAAAATATTTGCAAAATATTTGTTTGACCTCTGAAAATTATGAAACTTTGTAAAATGTTTTTAATACTAAAAACAAACTGTTTGGAAAAAGAATTTTACAGATAGGTCCTCATACTTGTGAAAAATAGTATTTTGTGAAAAACGCTTAAAAGCTTAAGTATGAAAACTTGTGTGTGAGTCCCAATAGCTTCAAGTAAAATCAGTAACTCTTTGCCTACATTCTAGCACTAGAGAGAAACATAAAAGATAGCTAATATCCTCATATTGAAAGCAATACTTAAGCTTTGATATAGCTTGAATTGGATGAAGCTTTTATATGACTTTGTTGTTCTTGAAATAACGTTGCTTCATCACTTGGCCTCCTCCTCCTTTGGATATCATCGTTGAAGCGCATATTCCATCCAATCCTCCATTTATGGCACTAACGAGCTTGATAAATGAATTTTCTACATTTGCACTTAATAAGCCATTAGTACCAATAATAGTGGTTGTAAAACATCATCAAAACATAAGGGCTAACAATCTCCCTCTTTTTGATGATGATAACCAACCATTATAAGAGCAAAAATAAAATAGCTTATAGATAGGTGCTCTCCCTATCTATGAGCTCCCCCTAAGTATATGCAACAAATGAGGAGATTTTTCTCCCCCTTTGTCACCATCAAAAATGGGGTAAAAAGAAATGCAAAATACATCTAAATAAGCAAGCAATGTAGAACTTTCACATAGTGCATAAACCCAAACCATTTCTTATGCGACAAAAATCATCCTCTCCAAGAGGCTTAGTGAATATATCCGCTAGTTGAGATTTTGTGTCAACAAATACTAGGGATACATCTTGTCTCTCTACATGATCGCGTAAGAAATGATGGCGCACATCAATATGCTTGGTTCTAGAATGCAAAACCGAATTTTTTGAAATATTTATAGCACTTGTGTTATCACAAAAGATTTTAATATTTTGAAAATTCAAATAATAATCAACTAAACTTTGTTTCATCCACAACACTTGAGCACAACATAAGCCGGCGGCAATGTATTCCGCTTCCGTAGTGGATAATGCAACACAATTTTGTTTCTTTGAAGCCTAAGAAACAAGTGAATTTCCTAAGAATTGGCATGTTCCACTAGTACTCTTGCGATCTACCTTACATCCGGCAAAGTCGGCATCACAAAAACCATATAAATCAAAAGAAGTGCTTCTTGGATAAAATAAACCAAGATTAAAAGTACCATTAACATATTTAATGATCCTTTTAACCGCAATTAAATGAGATACTTTAGGAGATGCTTGAAAACGTGCACATGCACACACACTAAACATAATATCGGGTCTACTAGCGGTAAGATAAAGAAGACTACCTATCATACCTCGGTATAATTTTTGGTCCACGTCTTCACCACTTTCATCCGCATCAAGCTTAACACTAGTGCTCATGGGAGTAGGCGCATACTTAGAATTCTCCAAATTGAATTTCTTCACCAATTCCTTCGCATACTTGCTTTGTGAAATAAAGATCTCATCCTTAGTTTGCTTGACTTGGAGCCCGAGAAAGAATGTAAGCTCGCCCATCATACTCATCTCAAAGTGATCCTGCATAACCTTAGAAAATTCCTTGCACAAGGATTCATTAGTAGCACCGAAAATAATGTCATCCACATATATTTGAACTAAAATGAAATCATTTTTTTTTCTCACAAAAAGAGTGTTATCAATTGTTCCTTTTGAAAAACTATTTTCAACAAGAAAACTAGAGAGGCGAGCATACCAAGCTCTAGGAGCTTGTTTCAAACCATATAAAGCTTTTTGTACCCGGTAAACATGATTAGGAAAAATATGATCTATAAAACCGGGGGGTTGCTCAACATACACTTCCTCTTCTATAAAACCATTTAAGAAAGCACTTTTAACATCCATTTGAAATAGTTTGAAATTTTTAAAGCTAGCAAAAGCCAAAAACATCCTAATAGATTCCAACCTTGCAACCGGTGCAAAGGTTTCATCATAGTCTATGCCCTCCTCTTGATTGTATCCTTGGACAACTAAACGAGCTTTATTTCTAGTAACAATGCCATGTTCATCAAGTTTGTTTTGAAAAACCCATTTAGTACCAATAACACTAGCATTGTTAGGTCTAGGAACTAACTTCCAAACATCATTTCTTTTGAAATTGTTCAATTCTTCATGCATAGCCAAAATCCAAAATTCATCATTTAAAGCATCATTAATCTTTTTAGGTTCTAGATGAGATAAGAATGCAACATTACCACACTCACTCAAAGCTTTTGAGCGAGTTATAACTCCTTTTGAAGGGCTCCCAATAATTTGTTCCTTTGGGTGATGTGATGTGAATTTCCAAGCTTTAGGTTGTTCAACTTGTTCATAAGTATTGGAGCTATCCACATCCTTTTGAGCTTCTATAGAGGGAGTATCATTGATTTGCAAGAAGTCCAATCCTCCCTCAATATCATCATCATCATCTTGCCTAGGTAAAACAACTTGAGAACCAACATTAGTCTCATCAAAAGTAACGTTTATAGATTCTTCAACAACGAGGCTTCGTTTATTGAAGACCCTATAAGCCTTACTTCGAGGTGCATAACCCAAGAAAATACTAACATCAATTTTAGAATCAAATTTATCATGGTGATCTTTTGTATTTAGAATAAAACATTTGCAACCAAAGATACGAAAATACCCAATAAAAGGAGTTTTTCCATAAAAAAGTTCATAAGGGGTTTTCTTAAGCTTTGGTCTAATCAAAACACGATTTAAAGCATGGCAAGCCGTATTAACGGCTTCCGCCCAAAAATATTTGACAAGTCAAATGAGTTTAGCATAGTACGTGCCATTTCTTGTATGGTATAATTTTTTCGTTCAACAATACCATTTTGTTGTGGTGTTCTAGGAGCGGAAAACATATGAGTTATACCATGATGAGCACAAAAATCATAGAAAAATTCATTTTGAAATTCACCACCATGATCACTTCTTATTTTAACAACTTTCAAATCCTTTTCATTTTCAATTCTTTTGACATGATTAGCAAATTCTTCAAAACAATCATTTTTCTTTGTAAGAAATATTGTCCATGTAAAACGAGAAAAATCATCAATAATCACAAAAATATAGTGTTTGCCTCCAAGAGAGGTAACACGCATAGGACCAAATAAATCAAGATGAAGTAATTGCAATGGTTTAGAAGTTGATACCTCATTGATGGATTTGAAAGAGGATTTTGTTTGTTTACCTTTAACACAATATCACATGGGGTATCTTTGATGAAGTGCAAGCTAGGTAATCCTCTCACAAGACTTCTCTTAGACAATTTTGATATTAACTTCATATTTGCATGTCCAAGTCTTTTGTGCCAAATCCAAGGATTTTCATCAATTGCCGCAAGACACTTCACATCTTGATTCACTAACTCATTCATCTCAAAAATGTATACATTAGACTTGCGATTTGCAATAAAAACAATTTTTCCCTTCATACTAATGATGCATTTGTCCGGTTTAAAAGAAATATCAAAACCTTTATCACTTAATTGGCTAATGCTAAGAAGATTATGATTCAAACTACTTACTAAATAAACATCTTCTATAATGGGTGAGGGTTTCTTACCAATAGAACCAATGCCAAAAATTTTACCTTTCTCACCTCCACCGAAGAAGACATTGCCTCCTTCAATCCTTGATAGGGTTGCAAATAAATCTTTGTTGCCCGTCATATGATGTGAGCAACCACTATCAAGGTACCACATCTCCTTACGTTGTTGCCATGACGTTCCCTACAAAAGATGAAGATGAAGGTGTAGTAGGTTTAGGTACTCATGTCTTGGGTCCTTGGTGGTTAGTAGTCTTGGTACCTTTGGGTACCCATATCATTCCATAAAAATCATGGTTATCTTTAATTCTACAATGAGTAGAAATATATCCATGTCTCATACAATATGTGCACACAAAATTTCTTTTGTATGCATGAGTACGAGAGCCATAAAACCTATTTCTATCATGATGATAATTAGCATAAACATGAGTGGGTCTAGTCCTACCACTCTCAATCTCTAGTCTTTCAATCTTTGATCTTAATTGCTTGTTCTCGAAATCGAGATCTCCTAGCAATTCATCTTTTAAAGCAAGAGAGGTAGTTAATTGTTCTAGCTTAATATCACAAGAGGCATGCAATTTTTTAAAAGAAGAGTATTCTTTAGACATTCTCTTAAATTCAAAGTTCAACTCTTCTAAAGCCATAGCTATGTCACATTGCATATAGAAAGATTCACTTTCGGCCTCGGATACATGTTCATTTGCCATGAAACAAACATTTGGGTCATGAAGAGCAAGTTTAGCTCCCTCATCATCACTATCCGAATCACTTGGTTCAGATTCTTCCCATCCGGCATACATAGCCTTCTTCTTCTTGTACTTCATGTACTTCTCCTTAAGCTTGGGGCAATCCTTAGCGATGTGACCCGGTTCATTGCACTCAAAACATTTACCTACACGAGAGGAAAACTTGTTGTTAGATCGGTGATTAAATTTCTTGTTCATTTTTATAAGTCTAGAGATTCTTCTAGAGAGATGAGCCACTTCTCTAGAAAAATCAACTTCACTATCCGATGACGAGGAGGAGTTGTCACTAGCTCCTTTGAGAGCTATAGTCTTCAACTTTGGTGATGGTTCCTCAACTTCCCGTGATGGCACTTCCTCCTTCTCCTTCCCTTTGAGCTTCTTCTCATGGACCTTGAGCTTTCCGATAAGGCTATCGAGTGGTAGAGTGGTGAGGTCATGAGCTTCCTCAATAGCCGTAGCTTTGGGCTCCCATGCCGGAGTCAAGGAGCGAAGTATCTTGTAGTTCATCTCTTGAATGGACAATTGCTTATCAAGACCATGTAATTCATTGATGATATTAGTAAAACGGGAAAACATGGCATCAATAGATTCATTAGGAAGCATTTTAAATAGCTCATAATCATGCATAAGTCCACTAATCTTAGATTCCTTAACTTGGGGGGTTCCTTCATGTGTGATACATAATTTTACCCAAATTTCATATGCGGTTGCACACGTGGAAACTCTATTGTACTCATTGGGGAGAAAGACCACAAATTAAGGCGTTCATGGCCTTAGCATTGAGATTGGCTAGGTGCCTTTCATCATCGTCCATGTTCTCAACTTTGGACTTTTCTACATATTTCTTTTCTATGAGCTCTAGGATGTCAAGATCAATGCAACGAAGATAAATTCTCATCCTAGCCTTCCAATAAGCAAAATTGCTTCCGGTGAAGAGTGGTGGTCTAGTGGTGGATTGTCCTTCTAACATATGCATATTCAAAGAAGCCTCCATTAGATCTTTTCTCTAAGGTGGTTAAACCAAAAATTAATATAGAGACCAAGCTCCGATACCAATTGTTGGACCCTAGAGGGGGGGGGGGTGATTAGGGTCAAGAGGCTCTAATTATGCAATAAAAAATTAAGACAAGCAACCAACAGTGAACTGATGTAATCAAAGTAAGAGAGATAGGGTTAGGAATCGTTATCCTTGACGTGCGATGTGTTAACGAGGTTCGGCCCGCTGACCTACGTCCCCGCTCCCCACTCTCGAGGAGAAATCCACTATACATACCCGGTTTGGAAGCCGGAACTTCGTCTACACAGCGATCCCACGCGATCTCTCACTACACAGTTTGATCTCAACATATCACACTCCCTCACAGTTGATCTACACAAGATCTCACTCTTACAGCAGAAGAAAAGATGCAAGACTCTCTCTTTACACAGCTCCTATGGCAAAGAGAAGGATTACTGAAGCTTGGGAAGTGAACACACACAAAAACCACAGAGAAAACAGATTTGAAAATTTTCTCAGGAAGACAGCAGTCTCTCTGGTTTTTGCAAACGTTAGGGCTAATGAAGAAGAAGAAGTCTGGGGTTTAAATAGAAGTGTTTAATCAATTTAAAAACAAAACCCAATCTTCCCAGATAAGCAAATAATCTCCTTTTCAGACCCTTAGCTCAGACTGTGCCAAACACTGTTAAGTGAAAGCATAGTGTTCTAGGCAAATGATTGTTTTAAAAAAGTCGCGGCTGACCGAAGAAGAATTCAATTGACCGAAGGGATTTTCGATCGACCGAAAAAATGCTTCGGTCGACCGACCGAAAATTTCGGTCGATCGCGAACAACTTTGAAAACTCAGAAAACAAGCAGAAACATCATCGGTCGACCGACGCAGTCGACCGATAGAAAAATCGAGATTTCGGTCGACCGCACCGGTCGACCGACGACCGCTCTGGAACACAGAGACGAATGATCATATGTGCGGTCGACCGGTCCGGTCGACCGCATTCTGATACATTACAAAAACAGGTTTTTTTGACTTAACTAAAATATTTGCAAAATATTTGTTTGACCTCTGAAAATTATGAAACTTTGTAAAATGTTTTTAATACTAAAAACAAACTGTTTGGAAAAAGAATTTTACAGATAGGTCCTCATACTTGTGAAAAATAGTATTTTGTGAAAAACGCTTAAAAGCTTAAGTATGAAAACTTGTGTGTGAGTCCCAATAGCTTCAAGTAAAATTAGTAATTCTTTGCCTACATTCTAGCACTAGAGAGAAACATAAAAGATAGCTAATATCCTCATATTGAAAGAAATACTTGAGCTTTGATATAGCTTGAATCGGATGAAGCTTTTATATGAGTTTGTTGTTCTTGAAATAACGTTGCTTCATCACTTGGCCTCCTCCTCCTTTGGATATCATCGTTGAAGCGCATATTCCATCCAATCCTCCATTTATGGCACTAATGAGCTTGATAAATGAATTTTCTACATTTGCACTTAATAAGCCATTAGTACCGATAATGGTGGTTGTAAAACATCATCAAAACATAAGGGCTAACAAGATTTACCTCTGTGGAAAGACTGATTCATTCGGATCGACATGAGGATCCAACTACATTGCATTGCCAGAGTCGATGTTGTATATTTGAAGCAGTTGATCCCTTGCTTCTCTCATGGTACAACCCTCTTCCCGCAAGTATTTCTTGTTTTTCATTTCCATTCCAGTTTACAACGATGAAACAAATCAAGAAGGAATTGAGAAAATAAATCAAAATACAATGAACTTTATTTCGACTGTAAAAAAGTTGTTTTCTAATTTTTATTGTGACTTACCTTCTTTGTCTCAAACCTATGTTTTTTTACAAATTATCACAAAATCAATTACTTAACAAGTATCATTTGAGATATGTGTTAGACCCTAGAGGGGGGTGATTAGGATCTTATGCTAATCTAATCCGATTTAAATGCCAATTAAAACTAATTAACAAGTTATCCTAGCAAGTATGAAATACAACAAGATATATGAGCTAGGATAAACAATATGAATAAAGAGGTATATCCTATATGATGAAATATATATGCAAGGATATGTAAACTAACACAATGGTGATATAATCAAACTATAAATGCGATAGGGCAAAATGATCAACAAGCAATACATAATGGCGATGTAAGATATGAACATGAAAACAAGTGCGCTAATGCAAACACAAACAAAGGATATGTTTACGAGGTTCGGTCCCCACGACCTACGTCCCCGCTCCTCACATCGAGGAGATACTCCACTATCACAACCCGGTTTGGAAGTCGGAACTTCTACACACTCGGTTTTCTAGCTAACCGAAAACACTACAACTCACACTCTTGCAAACCCACTCTACACCCTCACAAGTGTTGGACCTAGCCGTGTCTCCCTCAAGTGCTCGGTTACAACCTCTCCCTAGGTTCGTCAACCGACGCCACTCCTCTTGGGACGATCCCCGACTCTCACCACACACTCCTCTCGGTGTATAAGTGTATTACAAAGTGTATCTCATAATAAGCACAAATACAATAAATGATTGTTCTCTAATATGGATGAGAACACAATGAAAGCTCACACTCAATGTTACAACTCTCACCAACCCAAAAATATTATGAATGCAAATACAATAAGCTCAAGTGGGTGTGTGTAAACAATGAGTAAATCAAAATCAAATTAAACTCAATACAAATACTAGCTTATGGAAATGTAAATCAAACGTATAAAAAGCTAGATATGAGTTTAGAGATTCTTCTTTGAATAACAAGATGGAGAGATGGAGATAGAAGCCCAAAACAAGAAGATGATCTCCTCCACTTGTGAAAACTTCTTCACAAACAAAACAAACCCTTAAACAAACTTAAAACCAAACTTAAACTCTTTTGAAACTTGTTTAAAACATTTCTTGGATTCATTTGAGAACTGAGATCAATAGGGTATTTATAGACTCCCAAGACCTTAGCCAAAAACCCTAAGCAAAAGACCAAAAACCCCACAGAATCGAAAATAAGATTCTGTACAATATAGCCGTTGGACTGAACGGCGGTCGACAGCGGCGGTCGACCGCGAGCAACAGAAACACCAGAAAAAGGCTCCAAAAAGTTCGACGGTCAACCGTTGCGGTCGATCGCGAGGAATTTCAGCTTGACGGTCGACCGTGAAAGTTTCTACTGCCCACTATGCAAAAGACTCAGGCGCGGTCGACCGTGGCGGTCGACCGTGAACTGATATATAAAAATGAAGTTCTGAAAACTATTTTTCTGATTTTAAAACACTGTTTAAAAATATTAAATAAATTCAGAAAAATGTAAAACTTTGGGGAATGATTGTAGACATGATAATAAACATGCTACAACGGCTGGTTTCCAAAAAGAACTTTCCAAATGAAAAATATCATCATTTTACAAAATAGGTCAAAACATAAAAATGTAAACATGTGAATTTTGACATTTTGGCTAAACCATGTTTTGAAACTTTGCACAATGATTATGTAGACTTAATAAAATATGTATATAATGATTGTTAAGTCTATAAACTGAGAATATGATATTTTCACAAATACATTAGAAAATGAAACATAGGAGTATGAAAATATATTTGTTTCATATCTAAGTAGTTAAACCAAATCATAATAATAAATATGAAATATGTAATTTCATATTTATAAACATAAAAACCAAAACTTGTGTTGTATATATATATGACTATATATATACATAGAAACCAAATACGTGTGTGTATATGACATTGAGCTTAAGGTACTTAACACACATAATATAAAACCTAAACTAAGTTACCTAAGCCGATCTTGATCTTCATTGTAGCTCAACTTGGTACCCGTTGCGGATGAAGCTTGAACTTGATCTTTAACTTGAATTGTACGTTGCTTCACTCCATAATTCCTCCAACCTCCATTGGATATTATCGTTATGGCGCAATCCATCCATCCTCCAACTCGTTGTTTGCCTAGAATAAATGCGAAAACACAAATACTAGACAAACAATATTAGAAGTAAATTGTTTGTTAAACATCATCAAAACAAAAAGGCTAACAATATGTACTTCAATATCAGGGTACCTATCCTTTTCTTAATGATATAATCAAGAATTATTGTACGACACAAGGAATATTTGATTCCAAACCAAGGTAAGAAAATTCATAAGTCTGGAATGAATAAATGAAAATTTTGGTTAAGTCAATACAATTTATCTCAGACCAAGTGGTCCCCTTAGTACCGAAAAAATGGCGAAATAAAGTCAATCAATGTCTGTACTTTTATTTTAGAAAACAATTGTCATATTAACCACTTCGGCATTATAAATATTAATATTAAAATAGTAGAATTAGGGGCGGATACAAAGCCAAGCTAGGGGTGCAGTTTGTTAGGTCTCATGTTATGAGCTTACATCTTCTAATCTTATTTTGATGATTACAAACAATTCCTAATATTATTTATCTAGTGTTTATGTTTTCTTATTGGTATTCTAGACAAACAATATGTTGAAGGTTGGATGGATTGAGCCTACACGATCACATCAAATGGAGGATTAGCGGAATAGTGGAATGAAGCCTATGCATACTAGTCAAGATCCAAGTTCAAAGCTTCTTCCATGTTTACTAAGACAAGCTACAATGAAGATCTATCAAGCTTGGGTAAATTAGTTTAGGGTTTATATAATGTGTGTTAATTCTATAAGCTTAAATAAACACACACATTACATTTATGAATTTTCAAGAAAATAGGTGTTTTTATGCAAAATACATTTAAATATGTTTTGGACTATACAAACCATGCTAACATCTTTTATTATGTCCATAAAAAGATTACACAAGTTTTCAGAACTTGATTTGAGCTAAAATGACAAAATTAACATATTTGAAAAACATGTATTTTAGCACTTTTGAATATTTCTGTGTTTTCACAAATTGTAAGAGCAAATTGCAAAATTCCTTTTTTAACATGTTCATATTCATGATTATAATTTTTTTCTAAAGTTTTACATTTTTTGGAATTTATTTGTTATTTTTAATAGAGCCTTGAAACTCATATTCAAAAATCAATTCAGGCTGATAACTGGTTATCAGTCGACTGATCAGTCGACTGATGAAAGTGCCTACAATTATCATTTGCTCTCTATTTTGTTTTGGTCGACTGACCAGTCGACTGATAAAGTCATCAGTCGACTGACTATATCATCAGTCGACCGATGAGCTGTTAGCTACCTATACTACCTATAACGGTCAGCTCATCAGTCCACTGATCCAACTCGCCGGTCGACTGATGGCCTATAACGGCTATATTTCCAATTTCCGTTTCTTTGTCTTTTTGCTGGATTTCACTTGGATTTTGAGCTTTGTTTCTTAATCCTATATATACCCCATTTTATTTCACTTCTGAACCGACAAGAGAATGTTTTAAAACAAGTTGAAAAAAAGTTTTAGTTTGTTTTAAGTGTTTGTTTATAAAATTAGTTTTGGTGAAGATTGTTTTACAAGAAGAGGAGATCAATTTCAGTTTAGGCTTTCAATCTTCCAATCCCTCTCTCTTGTTATTAGAAAAATGTTTCTAAACTCATATCTCTAGCTTGCTTATGCTTAAATTGTTATATTCATATTTGCTAGATTTAATTGAGTTTATATTTGTTTTTCTCATTGCTTACACACACAACCATTGAGCTTAAGTAATTTCACATATTGTATAATTTAGGGTTGTGGTGAGTGTAACCTTGAGAGTGAGCCTAAATTGTGTTCTCACCTATTATAGAGAACAAGATCTTGTATTTGTGAGCTTTATTGTGAGGTTCACTTTGTATATACATTTACACCGAGAGGAGTGTGTAGTGAGGACGTAGTCGATACCAAGAGGAGTGGCATCGGTAGTAAAGCCTAAAGAGAAGTAGTAAAGCCAAGCACTTGTGGGAGGCGATACGTGAGGACCAACACTTGAGGTTGTAGTTTGTGTATGTACATTGTGAGAGATTTGTAGAGTTTTCAGTGAGCTAGAAAACCGAGTGTGTAGAGAAGTTCCGGCTTCCAAACCGAGTGTGTCGATAGTGGAGTTCTCCCCATGAGTGGAGAGCGGAGACGTAGGACGGAAGGTCCGAACTCCGTGATCATATCATTGTGTTTGGATTGCTCTTTGTGTCCACTATTTGTTTATATCGTTTCTTGTTTATTTTCTCCTTTGCATATATATCATTAAATATATCTTATTGAATATCATCATTGTTAGGATATATTTGTTAATTTATTTTAATCGGTATTAATATCTAATAAGATTAGCAATAATCTTATTCACCCCCCCCTCCTCTAGGGTACTTTCACCATTGACCCTTAAACATTTACATAATTGCATGTAATAGCAAGTAGCTTTTTACATCCCCCCACCCCACCCCATCCCCACCCAGAAAAAAACAAACAAACAAATGAACTTTAAGAATTGCACCCTAAGCCCAATCTATATAAAAACATTAAAGAAATTAATAACAATTTTAATTAGTCAAGTGAAAAGTAAACGAAATCCATTTACATTTCCAGCAATAAAGTATAGTATAAGTACATTCACATCAGATAGTATAGTTTTATAATATTACATTTTTGTTTTAATGTAATGTCCCCCCCCCCTAAAAAAATTGTAGATCCACCGTTACGTAGAACTAGAGATTGTTAATGGCAAATATCAAGGCTTTTTAACATTTTATACTAATTTTCCCATAGTTTAACAAATTGTTATTACCAGTATACCTAAGGTTGACCAAGGAACCCCCATCAAAAAAATCAAACTTATTAAACCATCATATTCATCATAGTTTTCGCTGCGTCGATACTATTTGAGCCTTTTCCATATCAACATACGTTTGATTGGTGGCAAAGGCAAGATATTTTTTTGGGTTTCCAAAATGTTTAATTATTAAACACGATTGTTGATGTCTAAGATCATACAGTCAATATAATCTGTGCTTAGATGGGATTGATGATTGATGATGAGCCGCTTCCTTCCCTGAATATCCAATTATGTGTTGGGTTGTTGAAGCCTGCATAAGTAGAAACTTGTGAGAGGATGTAGACAGGTTCCCCCGTGGTTTCTCTGACGATCAAATCAGCTGGTGAACTTGAGTGGGGAAAATAAAGAAGTCTGTGTTCTTATGTATAGGGCAATATATATAATTTGCAGATTAGAGAGATTTTGCATTAGAATAGTACTTATATTTATACTGATGGTGAAAGGGTAGAATCGTTATTGTGGTCGAGCACATGATGGCGGTGAAGAAGTGTGGGTTGGCGGTTGCGTCAATACCTACTTTGCAGGTGTCAGCTAGCGACTGGAGGAGAGTACACTTCAGCATTAATTGAGAAGCGATTGGAAGCATGACGGTGCCTACGTGGTCCGATGAGTCATGAAGGCTATCGGGGCTAGAGGCAAGATATGTCTGTCATGCATTACATATGACGTTGTCACGTTGTCGATGGGAGAGGCTCAAGGCTGAAGTCATCCTTTAGCTTCGTCGAAAAGTAACGTCTTTCGAGTTGTCCTTGTGAGGCGTTGAATAAATAGCTAAGTGGGCTCGTGACGAGTCGTCTTCGACAAGAAGGCAGACAAGTTCTGCCATTCGAGTCGTCTTCGACAAGAAGGCAGACAAGTTCTGCCATTCCGCCGCCGCAGCCGACGAGCTAGGGTTTGCAGCCTCGGACGCACGAGGAAATCCAGCCATCAACAATAGAGAAATCTATTCCGCCTAACCTCCAAATCTTAGCATTTGGAAAGTATTCCTCAAATCATCAATTTTGGAAAAATACCCCCCGATTTTAACAGGCCAATTTGTAGCTACAATATAAAAATTATCAATAAAGTAATTAAATTTATACTCATCAATTTGACGATTTATATTGATTCCAGAGGCTCCTTCGAAGTTGATAGTGTAAGAGTTAGTTTTGCAAATACTAATATTTAGATATTAGTTTTTCAAATATATATGCAAATAAACTTTTTATTTTATTTTTTTCCTCAACTCAATTAGCGTTTGGCAACTTCATACTAATATTGGTCCATCTACTTTACCTGTTCTTAACTTAGTATTGTACATGAATAGTCATACTTTATTTTTCTGGGTAAATTACACTAAATCCCCATAAACTTTTAGCGATTTGTAGTGAACCCCTAATAACTTTCAAAATCGGACTAAGCCCAAAGGACTTTCAAAAATCAAACTAAATCCCCAATAACTTTTAAAATCCCACTAAAACCCTGAATAAATTTTAAAATTACAAATATAACCTTACAAGTTTTTGCATTTTGCAAGTAACCCATAAATTAGAAAAAAAAAACATAAAAGGCATTAGTAAAAGGAAAAAAAAACAACTAGGGTTTAGTCCCCAATCCTCGGTGTGAGCAAAAGGAAAAAGAATAACGCAAAATGAGAGCCTTTTTTGCTTTTAGATATGAAAATATAATAAGGTCATAGAGTGATTTTTCTTTTTCTTTTTTTTTAATAGTCTAAGGGGCATTTTGTGATCTTTGAAAGTTCTTGAGGTTTCTAGTATGATTTTAGAAGTTAATGGGGGTTTAATGCAAAATGTAGATAGTTCATAGTGATTTAGTTTAATTTCTCTTTATTTATTTATTTTCTTAACTTAGCATTGTTACCATATCTCAATTTAAAACTAAGTCACTTTTCAACATCTGCAAACATTGGGTGTTACTTTGAAGTTATGATCATTTTACCTTAAATGAATATCAATTGAGGTCATTGTACTTTTAAGAAATGGAAAAATTCTTTTTCTTAGGAACACATACAAGAAAAAGGTTAATGGTAACCTCACCATTAACTACTTCATTTTTATTTATTAATTTTATAGTAATTGAAATACATGTCCTACCGAGACAGAATTTGTAACTTGCTACTCTCTTGCCTAGCATGCAAATATTACCTCTATGGAAAGACTGCTGAAAGTACCCTAATGCCACTAGGAAAGAACCCTAGAGGGGGGTGAATAGGGTTTATGCTAATCTAATCTGATTTAATGCCAATTAAAAACTTATTAACAAATATCCTAGCAAGTATGATATATGACAAGATATATATGCAAGGATATATAAACTAAACAAGGGTGAAACAAGATATAAACAATATAGTGGATGAAATAAGCAATGAGAGAATGGCAATAAGGATGAACAAAAATAAATGCGCCAAGCCAAACTCAAACAAGCGATATGATCACGGAGTTCGGTCCCCACAATCTACGTCTCCGCTCCTCACCTCGAGGAGATCTCCACTATCACAATCGGGTTTTCTACGCTCACCCGAATAACGTTTACACCACACAATGTCGATTTTCATCGTTCACCGATCAACGTTCACAATCTCACAATGTAACTACACTCCACACCCTCTAAGTGTTGGTCTTTAGCCAGTGTTCCTCCTCAAGTGCTCGGAATTACCATCTCTCTAGGCATTACTGTCGACCCACTCCTCTTGGCAACGACCTCATCTCTCACCACACACTCCTCTCGATGTACTAGTGTAATACAAAGTAAACCTCACAATTTTAGCTCACTACAAATGATGTGTTCTCTAATACAAGACGAGAACTCAATTAGGCACAACTCAAAGTGACAATCTCTCACAACCCTAATATACTATGTATGTAAATACTAAAAGCTCAAGTGGGTGTGTGTAACAATGAGATTTAATAAATCAAACTAAACTCAATATAAACTCTAGCTTAGAAAAATGATAATCAAACAATTATATATAAATGCAAAGCTAGATTGAGTTTAGAAAACTTTTTTATATGATAACAAGA
Source organism: Asparagus kiusianus (assembly GCA_022839385.1). Lineage (NCBI taxonomy): Eukaryota > Viridiplantae > Streptophyta > Magnoliopsida > Asparagales > Asparagaceae > Asparagus > Asparagus kiusianus. Next base: position 1,184,481 of record BQKN01067199.1, read on the forward strand.
GAGAGGGGGAGAGTTGAATGCTCAAACACCAATGGATGATCTCCACTTGCTCTTGTGAAATTATCTTCACAAATCGAAACTTGAAAATGCTTAAAAGCTTCTTAAACAAACTTAAATCAAAACTTAAACCCTTGTTAAAACTTTCTTAAAACATTATCTTTGTTATTTTTGGTCTGAGGTATGAGGGGTATTTGTAGAGGTCCCAAGACACAAGAAAAACAAGGCAAAAAGACCAAAAACCCAAAACAGGACAAAGGCTGAAAAACTAGCCGTTGGGTCGTCAGTCGACTGACGGAATGCATCAGTCGACTGGTCAGTCGACCAAAACAAAATAATTTTTTTTTGTTATTGTAGGTGATTTCTTCAGTCGACACATCAGTCGACTGATGTCATCAGTCGACTTACCAGTTGACTGATAACAGGTTATCATTCTGTTTTGAAACAGAAATCTGATTTTTAAACTACCTTTAAAAATAGTAAACAAATTTCAAAAATTATGAAACTTTAGAAAATGATTGTAAACATGTAAATGAACATGTTACAAAAAGAATTTTTAGAATTTTACTTCTCAATTGTGAAAACTCATCATTTTTCAAAACAAGTCCAAAACATGAAAATACAAAACACATGTTTTGATATTTTAGCTAAATCATGTTTTGAAACTTCTTGTATGGCATTATAGACTTGGTAAAAAGTATAAACTATAGTTGTTAAGTCTATAGGCCAAAAACACAATATTTTTTCAAATACAATAGAATATAAAACATGAAAGTGTATATGAAAATAACTATTATTTCATATCTATATAGCTAAACCA
>BQKN01067199.1:1185397-1209488 GCA_022839385.1 Asparagus kiusianus
CTAACACACATAATATAAAACCTAAACTAAATTACCCAAGCATGATGAAGGTCTTCAATGAGCTCGACTTGGTAAACTTGCTAATGAAGCTTGAACTTGGATCTTCAACTTGAATTGTATTGCTTCACTCTACTATTCCGCCAACCTTCATTGGATATGATCGTTGAGGCTCGATTCCATCCATCCTCCAACATATTGTTTGTCTAGAATACCTAATAAGAAAACATAAATACTAGACAAACAATATTAGGAATTGTTTGTAATCTTCAAAACAAGATTAGAAGATGTAGGCTCATAACATGAGACCTAACAACTGATTCATTTGGATCGTCATGAGGGTCCAACTACATTGCATTGTCAGAATCCATATTGTATATTTGAAGCAGTTGACCCCTTGCTTCTCTCATGGTACAACCCTCTTCCCGCAAGTATTTCTTGTTTTTCATTTCCATTCTCATTTACAACGATGACACAAATCAAGAAGGGATTGAGAAAACAACTCAAAATACAATGAACTTTATTTCGGATATAAAAAAGCCGTTTTCTAATATTTCTTGTGACTTATCTTCTTTGTCTCAAGCCTATGTTTTTTATAAATTATCACAAAATCAGTTACTTAACAACTATCATTTGAGATATGTACTTCAATATCAGGGAACCTATCCTTTTCTTAACTATATAATCAAGAATTGTTGTACGACACGAGGAATATTTGATTCCAAACCAATGTATAAGAAAACTCATAAGTCTGGAATGATTAGATGGAAAAATTGGTTAAGTCAATACAAATTATTTCAGACCAAGTGGTCTCCCTTAGTACCGAAAAATAGCGAAATAGAGTCAATCAATGTTTGTACTTTTATTTTAGAAAACAATTGTCATATTAACCAATTCGGCATTATAAATATTAATATTATAATAGTAGAATTAGGGGCGGATACAAAGCCAAGCTAGGGGTGCAGTTGACCCTTAAACATTTACATAATTGCATGTAATAGCAAGTAGCTTTTTACATCCACCCTCCCCCCACCCAACCCCCACCACCCCAAAAACAAGCAAACATACAAATAAATTTTAAGAATTGCACCTTAAGCCCAATCTATATAAAAATATTAAAGAAATTAATAACAATTTTAATTAGTCAAGTGAAAAGTAATCGAAACCCATTTACATTTCCAACAATAAAGTAAAGTATAAGTGCATTCACATCAGATATTATAGTTTTATAATATTACATTTTTGTTTTAATGTAAATAAACACTCATTATCTCCCCCCGCCGCCCCCCCCCAAAGCAAAAAAAATTGTAGATCCACCGTTGCGTAGAACTAGAGATTGTTAATAGCAAATATCAAGGTTTTTTTTTAACATTTTATACTCATCTTCCCATAGTTTAACAAATTGTTATTACCAGTATACCTAAGGTTGACCAAGGAACCCCTAGCAAAAAATCAAACTTATTAAACCATCATATTCATCACAGTTTTCGATGCGTCGATACTATTTGAGCCTTTTCCATATCAACATACGTTTGATTGGTGGCGAAGCCAAGAATTATGTTTGGGTTCCAAAATGTTTAATTATTAAACACGATTTTTGATGACTAAGATCACACAGTCAATATAATCCGTGGTTGGATGGGGTTGATGATTGATGAGGGGCCATTTCCTTTCCCGAATATCCAATTTTGAGTTGGGAGGTTAAAGCATGCACAAGTAGAAACTCGTGAGAGGATGTGGACTGGTTCCCCCGTGGTTCCTCCGACGATCAAGTCAGCTGGTGAACTTGAGTGGGGAAAATGAAGAACTCTTGAGTTTTTATGTATATGGCAGTATAATTTGCATATTAGAGAGAGATTTTGTGTTAGAATAGTACCTATATTTATACTGATGGTGAAAGGGTAGAATCGTCATTGTGGCCGAGCACATGATGGTGATGAAGAAGTGTGGACTGGCAGCTGCGTCAGCACCTACTTTGTAGGTGTTGGCTGGCGACTGGGGGAGAGATCACTTCAGCATTAATTGAGAAGCGATTGGAGACATGGCAATGCCTATGTGGTCCGATGAATCATGAAAGCTATTGGGGCCAGAGGCATGATGCGCCTGCCATGCATTAAATATGATGCTAACACGTTGTCAGTGGGAGAGGCTCGAGGCTGAAGTCGTCCTTTAGATTCTCTGAGAAGTATGTAGGTGTAATTTTTGATCTCCCAAAACAGGGATGTCGTTTGTATTGATAAGAATAGCTTATTACAAACTAATAATCAAATGTTTACAACAGAAGCGGAGGGAATGCCCTCCTTGTTTAACGTGGGGTCTTCGGTAGCGATAGGACGCCTCCCTCGGTTCTCGCACCGAGTTTGCTTCCCTTGGATGATCCGATCGAAGTTGCTGTTGGAGCTTCAGTACGCAGTAGAAGGTCCGATGTAAGTGGGTTCGAGTCTACCCGAGAGCCTCAAGTCGGAGAGTTCCAACGAGTCTCTTCAAATGAGGGAGCCTTTAGCAAAAGCCAAGGTTCAACCTTTGGAAGATTATCCAGCCGAGTAAGCAGCAGCCAATCTCGCCTGTTGCTGGCTGAAGATGGCTTTTAATAGGCAAGGGATGGCATGGGCCATCCCTTGATTCGTGGGATTTAACCACTAATAGAGGTGAGGGAGCCAGCCGCCCTATTATTATAACTGTCCCTGGCTGTACCTACTACTTAGGTGAGGAACGCCATGCTTTCTCCTTTTGAAGCGTGGGATGTGATGACTTCCATACCCAAGTGGGTACTTGATTTTGCGGCAGGCTGGAGCGTGCAGGCGAGCTGGCGACCCTGCAGGCGGGTTGGAAACCCTGTAGACAAGCTGGCAGTTCTGTAGGCGAGCTGGCGACCCCTGCAGGTGAGATTCGAGCTGCATGCGAGCTTCAACTGCAGGCGAGCTGGGACTGCAGGCGAGCAGGCAGACTTGGGTCTGCAAGCGAGCTCGGGACTGCAGGCAGACTTGGGTCTACAGGCAGGTTTGCAGGTGCAGGTGAAGCTGTGCAGGCGAGCTTCAAGGTGTTAGGCGAGCTCTAACCTTTAGGCGAGCTGGGGACTACAGGCGGACCTGGGTCTGCAGGCGAGCTTCAAGCCGTTAGGCGAGCTTCAAGCCGTTAGGCGAGCTGGGACTGCAGGTGAGCAGGCAGACTTGGGTCTGCAGGCGGGTTTGCAGGTGTAGGCAAAGCTGTGCAGGCAAGCTTCAAGCTGTTAGGCGAGCTCTAGCCTTTAGGCGAGCTAGGGACTGCAGGCGGACCTAGGTCTGCAGGCGAGCTTCAAGCCGTTAGGCGAGCTCCTGAGCATGGATCGAAGAATAGGCCGTAACTTTCAAACCGTAAGTCGGAATTAGGCGAATTATATATGAAAATCGCCTATCTTGACGAGACGGAGCCATCCGAACCTAGCCAAAGGCTTTGGTTTGCTTCCTCCATTTTGCCAAATTCCTTTCGGTTTGAGAGATATCAGCGTTTTCCCCCTTTTTGCTATTTCGGGTGAGGTTTTAGCCGTTTTATTCTGAACTTCTCTGATAAGGATTAAAGGCGATTTTTATTGCCTACAAAACCCCCTCCAAAGTTTTCAGACCTGAATCAGGCCGCATGGGGTCTGGAACACTTTGGATATGGAGACCCGTAAAGTGATCCCTGCTCAGATGGAGTGAGGATCCCTCCAACGAGCTCGGTAAAGTTAACCTCTTCACTCACAGCTATTGATCGCCTTCTAGGATTTTGAGCAAACCCTCAGCTATCAACGAACTTGATTTGTCTTTACCAACTGCCGTTTGAGTTGGACTAGCCATGCTCTTGTCCTTAGCATGGTAAGTTGTCGAGGAGTTTCTCTTAGGCTTAATGCTAAAATTTTTCCTCTATCATTAGCCTTTCGAGACGTTTGGATTAATAACGTAGGGAGCAGTTTAACCTCGTATACCAATCGGAGGGTAGGAGCAGTTTAGACTCATGTACCAGTTGGAGTAAAGGAGTAGTTTAGTCTCGTGCACCGGTTGGAGGAAATGAGCAGTTTATACTCTTGCACCAGTGGGAGTATAAGGGGATAGTTTAGACTCTTGCACCAGTGGGAGTATAAGGGGGCAATTTAGACTCATGCACCAGTTGGAGGATAAGGGGGCAGTTTAAACTCTTGCACCAGTGGGAGTATAAGGGGGCAGTTTAGACTCATGCACCAGTTGGAGTATAAGGGGACAGTTTAGACTCATGCACCAGTTGGAGTAAAGGGAACAGTTTAGCCTCATGCACCGGTTGGAGGATAAGGGGGCAGTTTAAACTCTTGCACCAGTGGGAGTATAAGGGGGCAGTTTAGACTCATGCACCAGTTGGAGTAAAGGGAACAGTTTATACTCGTATACCCGTTGGAGTCCGGCGGGTTATCCCTAGGAGTTTTCTCCATGAGCTTCCCGTCAAAAATAGGAAACAGTTTATACTCGTATACCCATTGGAGTCCGGTAGGTTATCCCTAGGAGTTTTCTCCATGAGCTTCTCGTCAAAAGTAGGAAACAGTTTATACTCGTATACCCGTTGGAGCCTAGGGGAGAAGCTTGTCTTCTCTTAGGGCAAAGATGAACCCTAGTTTGTCTTCTCTTGAAGCAAAGACGAACCCTGATTTGTCTTCTCTTGGGGCAAAGACGAACCCTGATTTGTCTTCTCTTGGGGCAAAGACGAACCCTAAAATAGCAGAACATCGCATGGTAGGCCACTATCAAACAACAACCCCTTTTATGGGAAAGACGGTGCTGGGGGAATCAAATCGTTCAGGGACGTATGAGTGTGACGATTGATTGTTATAGGAGCCATCGCATGATAGGCTACTACCCATCGATTATTCTGAGGATATTAGAATGCTCGGAAAGGATCGGGTCGTTCAGGGACGTATGAGTATGACGACTGATCGGACAACGTCATTTGCGAGAATGACGGTGTCGGCTATCAGAGGTAATCGTTAACGTGATAGGAATTGCCGCGATCGGAACAACTTTGTGGACCTACCGCTCCATTAAAGAGTGTCGATAAGTAGATTCTGGTCAGAGGTGTGATGTTAACATGACAAGGATTGTCACGATCAGAACGACTTTGAGGACCTACCATTCTTTTGAAGAGGATTGGTAAGTTGATTTTGTCAGAGGTGTAGTGTTAACATGACAGTGGGAGTTTGTTGCGATTTGAGTAACTCTGTGGACTTACCATCCTATTGAAGAGGACTGGTAACTTGATTTGTCAGAGGTGACTGTTAACGTGACAGTGGGAGTAGTTCTATCATCCTATTGGAGAGGATCGACGGGAAAAATTTGGAGGAGACTATTAGAGGTAATGATTAACTTGATAGTCTTACCAGATCCATCGTCCAATTGAATGAAACTGATGGAGAAATGACTATCAGAGGTGGCAATTGACTTGATAGTTAGCTTTGGTCCTAACTGTAGGAAGGTTTGACAAGGTGGAAGATGTAAAGATCATCTTAACCTCATGCTCCATTGGGAGTGTATTAATCATTTTGGACATGATCAAATAGCCACAGCGGGAGGTTGGCAAGCCGTTCATTGACTCAAGAATGAGTATAATGACGTTGATTGGAATAGTGACACATCGCATGGTAGGTCACCATTTATGATCGGGGTGTTCATCGCATGGTAGAACAAAATTTGACTATGATAGTTCATGTGGGGCCGTTGTCCTAATGAAGAGGATCAACGGGGGTATTTGGAGGAGATTTGGGGGGTAGTATATGGTTTCGTAAAGAAACCGAGACCACCCCCACTCCGGCAAGAATCTGGGTTGAAGGGGAAAAAATGCCTTAGTTGACCTCACGAGAGTTGAAGGATGAAATCCTCTACTGACACATTGTCCACTCTTGTAGACCGTCACTACTACGGATGGGTATGAAGTTGCTGTCGGGTGCAGGTCTTCTAGCGATTGACGCATTTAAGCGTCACCGATCACCTTCGGCCAGTAGTAGCCCAGTCTTCGTAGCCGGTCCCACAGTTTGGGTCCGAGTCGACGAACTCAACAGACGCCATTGTAGACTTCTGGTGCTTCGAAGCATTGTCCCTCTGTTGTGAATAGGGTTTGGATGAGGAGGTGGCTTCCGCTACCAAGATGTCTTGGTCATCACCCCCTTGAAATTCATATGGCTCTTCGGTAACCATACGCTTGAACATGCTCTCGACTTGTTCTCCTTGGCGGATTAAGTCTTTTCACGAGCGAGCTATGACAGCGCCCATGTTGGACAGAATGTTGACGGAGAGATTGTTCCGGCACATCTCAATGAGGGTGACCTCGGAAACATGATCATGTGTATGCAGCGATCGGTTCCTAAACCTCTTGACAAAGTTGCTTACAGACTCTGTCTTTCCCTGCTTTGCAGCTAGCAGGGTGGTCACGGATACTTCTTCATCGTCGTCGAAGAATCTGGCCATGAAGTGCCTTTCCATGTCCTTCCAGCAGGTGATGGATTCAGGCTCTAATCTGCGGAACCATTCAAAAGTGACCCCCTTGAGGGTGCCAATGAACAGTCGAGTCATAATGGGGTCATTCCCCAATATGTGTCCAGTTTACGCCTGGAAGTAGTAGATGTGCTGGGTAGGAGAACCCTTGCCATCAAACTGCAGGAGGTCCAGGGGCTGAAACTTTGCCGGGTAGGAGACTGTATCCCATTCGATTGGATATGGTCTGACAACCCCCAGCTTGTTCATGTGCTTCTGGAGCTTTGAGGCATCGAGTTGGCTTTGGAACTCGTCGAGCCTTTTGTCCCTTGGATTATGACCCAAAGATAACGTTCCTCTTGATGACTCGGATGAGGAGTGAGAAGGAGTAGGCATCCGCTCTTTATGCTTCGAGGATTTACGCGAAGTCCGCGAAGTCCTCTCTTTCTTCTTCTTCTTCTCACTCAGAAGCTGCTCCAACATCTCCTTTAGGGAGTTGATGGTTGCTTGTTGCTCTTCGAATCTCCTGGATATCTCATCAGGGATGTCGGTCATGTGCACGCTCGTGTGCCTACCCTGAACTGAGCTAGAAGTCTGCGACGTTGCCACTACCGAGCAATCGTCGTCGTCGTTGTCAGAGACGGACATCAGGCGCGTGTAGGCGAATAGAGTGGCCACCCCCGTTTGGGCGCGAGTGTGTTGGCGAGGTTCAGGCTGGTGAGGCTCGCCCATCAGGCGAGATAGGTACAGTGCACCTGTCTGGCGAGCTGCTGCTTTGCCTTTCTGGCGAATTTGGTCCGTCAGGCGAGCTTGGTGAAGTCCTCTTGATCTACAGAGTTCGTCAGATGCGCTTGGTTCACCAAAATTGAGCTCCTTGCTCATAGAGTGGGGCTCGCCTAAACCATTAGGCTCGCCTGATTTGAGCGGTTCGCCATAACTAGGAACCTGGCTCATGAAGTGGGGCTCGCCTAAACTGTTGGGCTCGCCCGATTTGAGTGGTTCGCCAAAATTGGGAACCTGGCTCACTTGTTTGGTTCTTCTCAGGCCTGAATAGTAATTCAGGTCGTCACAGGAGATGAGGGATTGGGCCTCCAGACGGATAAGAGCTTTTCGTTGCCTCTGTTTGGCTCTTTTTGAAAGAGGAGCGTTCATGCCGACGGTGAAGGCGTGGTCTGCGTCGATGCGAAAGGTTTTTTCCTCTTGCACAGGGGCCTGCGAGGATCATTCAACAACCCATTCAGCAGCCTTTGGACTTGCATCCTTGGCTTTCGGCGCGGCCTCAACTGGTTTGGGGGGAAAGAACCCCCTGCCATAGCTTGCGTAGATTCTTCAGGCTTGGTTGCCTCAGCCACTCGGGGCTGGGCCACACACACGACTCTGCCACACTTGCGAGATGCATTGCCGCTAGCGGAGGATGATTGCAAGTACCCCTCGAACTTGATCACAAGGGACTCAATAGTAGTCCCTGCAGCAACTTCGTCAAACTGCGCCACCACCAATTCATCTGAATGAACGGATTCTCCCACTGTGGTCGCCATCTTCTGTACGTGTAATTTTTGATCTCCCGAAACAGGGATGTTGTTTGTATTGATAAGAATAGCTTATTACAAACTAATAATCAAATGTTTATAACAGAAGCGGAGGAAATGCCCTCCGTGTTTAACGTGGGGTCTTCGGTAGCGATAGGACGCCTCCCTCGGTTCTCACACCGAGTTTGATTCCCTTGGACGATCTGATCGAAGTTGCTGCTGGAGCTTCAGTACGCAGTAGAAGGTCCGATATAAGTGGGTTCGAGTCTACCCAAGAGCCTCAAGTCAGAGAGTTCCGACGAGTCTCTTCAAATAATGGAGCCTTTAGCAAAAGCCAAGGTTCAACCTTTGGAAGATTAGCTAGCCGAGTAAGCAGCATCCAATCTCTCTTGCTTCTGGCTGAAGATGGCTTTTAATAGGCAAGGGATGGCATGGGCCATCCCTTGATTCGTGAGATTTGACCACTAATAGAGGTGAGGGAGCCAGCCGCCCTATTATTATAAATGTCCCTGGCTGTACCTACTACTTAGGTGAGGAACGCCATGCTTTCTCCTTTTGAAGCGTGGGATGTGATGGCTTCCATACCCAAGTGGGTACTTGATTCTGCGGCAGGCGGACTAGAGCGTGCAGGCGAGCTGGTGACCCTGCAGGCGGGTTGGAAACCCTATAGACGAGCTGACAGTTCTGTAGGCGAGCTGGCGACCCCTGCAGGCGAGATTCGAGCTGCAGGCGAGCTTCAACTGCAGGCGAGCAGGCAGACTTGGGTCTGCAAGAGAGCTCGGGACTGCAGACAGACTTGGGTCTACAGGCGGGTTTGCAGGTGCAGGTGAAGCTGTGCAGGCGAGCTTCAAGCTGTTAGGCGAGCTCTAACCTTTAGGCGAGCTGGGGACTGCAAGCGGACCTGGGACTGCAGGCGAGCTTCAAGCCGTTAGGCGAGCTGGGACTGCAGGCGAGCAGGCAGACTTGGGTCTGCAGGCGGGTTTGCAGGTGCAGGCGAAGCTGTGCAGGCAAGCTTCAAGCTGTTAGGCGAGCTTTAGCCTTTAGGCGAGCTGGGGACTGCAGGCGGACCTGGGTCTGCAGGCGAGCTTCAAGCCGTTAGGCGAGCTCCTGAGCATGGATCAAAGAATAGGCCGTAACTTTCAAACCGTACGTTGGAATTGGACGAATTATATATGAAAATCGCCTATCTCGACGAGACGGAGCCATCCGAACCTAGCCAAAGGTTTCGGTTCGCTTCCTCCATTTCGCCAAATTCCTTTCGGTTTGAGAGATATCAGCGTTTTTCCCTTTTTTGCTATTTCGGGTGAGGTTTTAGCCGTTTTGTTCTGAACTTCTCTGATAAGGATTAAAGGAAATTTTTATTGCCTACAAAGTAATGTCCTTCGAGTCGTCCTTGTGAGGCGTTGAATAAATGGTCGAGTGAGCTCGTGGCGAGTCGTCTTCGACAAGAAGACCGACAAGTTTCGCCATTCGAGTCGTCCCAATAGGATGTCGACTCATCGGGTCGGTTAAGTCAAGGTCCTTGCTGATCTTTGGTCGCTAATTTGATTAGGGCAATGTATGCAGAAATTCATCCGTTTGTTGCTGACGAAGGGTTGTATTTTGACGATTGAGAACACCATAACAGTTGGCCTCTTTCGCTTGGAGTTGACTTGAGTCGGGTCCGAGTGCAATGAAAGTGGCTTTGGACGGACGTGGGTGTGCTTCAAATGGAGATTGAAAAGTCTCTTCGGAGTAGACGTGTCTGATGTCACCATACATTCTTTTTGACTGCCACAACTCTAATTTTCTTGGCAGATTACGGGCTATTTGAGGATAGTGGGTTGTGCCTCGATCTCTGAGATGCTACTTCGGATTCTGAGAATTAATTATGACCGTTGGACAGAATTTGATCCGATGGTTCAGATTTCGGCAGTTGTAAAGTCAGCTGCCTATATATAGAAACAGGGCCATGATAGTGGCGGTTATCGTCTTTTGAAATTCCCTTCAGAGAATTCAAAATCTTTCCCGTCCATCTTTCTCTGGCAATCGTTTCTTCACTCTGCAATGGCATCAGATTCTATAGATCGACGAGCTCTTCTAGCTGGGATCCACTCCAAGGTGACCCAGACACATATGATGACACTTCCTAAGAGATTCGATATCCCTCAGGATTATGGGCTGATGCCCCCGACGAGGTCGGAGGCCATATATAACCATGGGCATTACACGTGTATTTGTCACCATGCACAGCCCAGTTTATGTTTGCTTTTTGTCTAAAGAAGGATTCCTCGCAATGTAACAATCTAGTGTATTTCTTTAAACATTCCTTCTCTTTAAAAATTAGGTGAGGGTTGAAGAGATCAATGCTCAACATATTCTGAGTATCAGATAGTTCTTGTTTGGCTCTTAACACTTGTTCACTTATGTTCATGAAATGCCTTTTGTTTAAGTCCTTGAGAATAGGTTTGAGATTCTTAAGCTTAGAATATAGCTTATACATGTTGTATCCTTGTATATCCTGCTCCCAAATAGACTTGACAACAGAGAAAAACTCAGGGTGTTTTGTCCACATTTTGAAAAACTTGAAAGGTTTTTACCCTTGATCTCTTTATCTCCAACTGTTAGAAGTGCTGGTGAATGGTCAGAGCAAATTGGCATCAGGAAATCCACTTGACTTGATGTATAGTGAAGGATCCATAATTCATTAACCAAGATCCTATCTAATTTGCTCCATACTCTTGTATCAGCTTCTTGTTTATTGTTCCAAGTGAAGAAACACCCAGTGGACTTAATGTGCATCAATTGACTAGAAGAAATAAAACTTTGGAATCACCAGTATCAGAATCTGAAGTTGGTGCACCTCCTAGTTTCTCATCATTGCTGAGAATTGCATTGAAATCTCCTCCTACCAACCAGGGACAATCAACAGTTAGTTTGAAATTTTGGAGATCTTGCCATAGAGCTTTCCTACCCTCTCTTTGGTTGAGAGCATAAACCACAGACATCAAACATGAAAACTTACCATCCCTTGATTGAACTGAACATGTCAAGTATTGCTCAGAAACTTTGACACACTGAATTGTGAGCATGTCATTATTCGAAAGAAGCCATATCCTCCCATTGCTAGCTTCCTATACATTTGAAATCCATTTCTAAGCCTTTGCTATTTTTTCCATTTATTCTCTAGAGAGTTTTGTTTCTAAAAGAGCTATAAGGGGAAGTTTGTAATCATGTATAAATTGTTTCACAATTAAATGCTTAGAGGATTTGTTAAATCCCCTAATATTCCAAATAGCTAAATGCATTACTGTCTTCCACCCCTATCAATGTAGCAGGGGTCAAAATCAAAAACCTGAGGATCCAAAGGGGAGAATTGGGATGGCTGAATTGAATCTCCTGGAATATTTTCTATTGTTCTCCTTGCAACATTTGCCCTACTAACACTTGTAAATCCAGATGCATTAACTGTTGGAGATGAAAATTGATAAACATTTGCCAATCAAGAGTTTCCATGCCTAATATTCTGAATAGTAGATTCCAATTATTATGCATGTTTCCCAGTTTTTTGAATATCAGGTGTGCTAACCCTTGTTTTTCCTTTGTCAAGTAGGCTAGCAGTTGTTTTTTCTTTGATCATTCATTTTGTGCTTGTTTTCTCCAGTTTGTTGTGCATCTTTCCCCAGCATGTGCAATTGCTCAGAATTTGCTCCATTTCTCAGTCTGGTTCCATCCTGTGTATCTTGCACATCCCTTTCTCCAGTATCTAGTCTAACCCCCCTCATATGAGACTGTGCATTTTCCCCAGATACATACAAAACATGTTCAGTATTATCCATTCCACCATTTCCTGACTTTGGTCCAGATACATGCTCAGATACATGAGATCATGTCGGTGCACCATTTGCATGTGCATTATTTCCCTCCCTCCTATTAACAGGGATCCACATTTTTCTAAACTTTTGCCTCCTGCAATTATCAGTTTCATGCCCAATAATATTGCAACTTGAACACCATCTAGGCTTAAGTTCATAGATAACTCTCTGAATGTAACTTTTTCCATCAGACCCTTGGATTTCAATAATGTTAGGTAATGGTTCCTTTAGGGGCAGTTTTACCTCAAGCAACACTCTAGCATAGCTTAGTCTTTGTCTTGTTGCAGTAAGCATATCACTTGTTATAGGGCATCCAATAAGGCTAGAAATTTTGCTAATGCCTATAGCACTCCATAGATTGGGTCTTAGGTTAGGAAATTGAACCCACATTGGATAGGAGTAATGTTGAATTTTTTCCATTTCAGATTCAATAGACCATGGCTTAAGAACCAATGGTCTAGAACCAAAAAACTAAGGCCCAGCTTCCAAAATCTCCCTCATTTGCTGTTCAGATTGAAAATCAAATAGGAATACCCCTTGCTTGATTAAAGAAATTTTAGGTATTGATATCCTACCCCATGCTTTGCTTATATATGCTTCCATAGATCTAAATTTAACATTCAACCCTATAACATGCCCTATCAAAGAGTATTTCCAATATTCTTCATCTTCCCTCCATTCTTCAACAGAGAAAATAGCAGCAGTAGATTGAGAAGGTGGAATAAAATTTAGAGACAATCCTTTCCCTGGCTTCCTGTTATCAGAAAAGAGACTTGCAAAAGATTTCTTAGCTTGAAACTCTTTATTCCCTTTATTAGCCTCATCTTCATGCCCTAAATTTCCTGATTCGCCATTACCGTCTCCTTCCAGATTGAGTTTTCCGGCACTCATCTTTTCTCTAGTAGATTGAGCTACAAATAGGGTAAAAATCTCAATATTCTCATCAATCACCTCCTGTTTGGTGGAAAATTTGTAATAAGAAAAATAATGAAAGAATCGTATCTGATTTATTCTCTCTAACTGCTTAGAAAAAGAATGATTACAACTCTCTCGATCTCGATTACAATTGGATTTCCTGATTACAAAAGAGAGGAGAATGAATTTGATTCTCCCATTTGTTTAATTCTGGGTTCTTCACGGTGGCGATGGAGTGCCTCCCTCGAATGCTCGCGTTGAGTTTGCTATCCGTTGACGATTCGAACGTCTTGATTCACTGGAACGTGGTCTTCTCCTCACGATTTGACGTTGTGGAGAACTTGCGTGGCAAGTTGGAAACTCTAACCGAGTTTAGAAGAACTTACAGAGCAAGTTTGAAACTCTGGACGAGTTGATAACTCAGATCGAGTTTGAAACTCTATAAAAGAGTTGATTTAAACCGAAAGTTCGGTTAATAAGCCAAAAATGAAAGCTCCAAGGAATGCTCCAGAGGTTGGGCGAAGACCCTCCTTTTCTGATCTCCAGATCCGAGAAATCTCCAAGATCCGAAGATGATCTGCTCAAGAGGTTGCCGATCTCTCCTTTTGCGAACTGTTTTTGATGTAAAAAGCCCCTCCCTTAACTCAATTGAGTTTCTGGTATTTATAGGGGATTAAGGGTGGTAACTACCCCCTTAATCCGCTCCTAAGTGGGGCGGAAATCCCTCAAATCGTGGGGGGAAAACGGTTCCTGAAACTGTTCAGTTCGTGTTTGAATGAGTCAAACGCTGAAAAATAGCGTTCATGGCCCGAACTCTGCGTTTTTAGACTAAAAACGCAGAGTTGGGCTTATTTTGATGGCTGAACGCACATGTCGCGTTGCGTTGTAAATCTGAAACGCAGAGTTGGGACGCAGAGATGAATTCTGCGTTTTGGCATCTGAGACGCAGAGTTGGGACGCAGAGATGAATTCTGCGTTTTGGCATCTGAGACGCAGAGTTGGGACGCAGAGATGAATTCTGCATGAACTGTGCGTTTTGGACCTGGGACGCAGAGTTAGGCTCTGCATGAACTGTGCGTCTTGGACCTGGGACGCAGAGTTGGGCTCTGCATGAACTGTGCGTCTTGGACCTGGGACGCAGAGTTGGGCTCCGCATGAACTGTACGTTTTTATCGTTGGACGCAGAGTTGAACTCTACGTTTCAAATCCACGAACTCTGCGTTTCGAGTTTGGAACGCAGTCACGACCTCTGCGTTTTGAATCTCAAATGTGGTCACGACCTCTGCGTTTTGAGTTTAGAACGCGGGCATGACCTCTGTGTTTTGAATCTTGGATACAGAGGTGAGCCTCTGACGGGCTCGGCGAGTTTCAGCCTAAGTCCAATGTTCAGACGAAGTCCAGTCTTGCAGACGGACTTCAGAACATGACTTGCTGCGAAGAACATGTCATAACTTTCAAACCGTAAGTCGGAATTGGACGAATTATATATGAAAATCGGCTATCTCGACGAGACGGTGACGACCAAACCGACCCCATAGGGTTCAGTTTGCTCCGTCAGCTTTGCCAAATTCCTTACGGTTTAAGAGATATCTGCGTTTCAATATGAAGAGACCGTCGATTTGTAGTCTCTTTTGCTAGAGCGTTGCAAAGATCGTCACCTTGTAACCTTCGTCTTGGCTCCTTGAAAATATGAGAGTCATCAGATTGTAACTCCCAATGTTGATTGTGAAGGCTGTTGAATTAGAGCTTTCATTAGTTGTTGTGAAGGTCGACAGATTGTAACCTTCTACGTGAAAGTCTTTAAATTATAGTCTTCTGAAAGTCGTCAAATTGTAACTTCTATCATCGGTGTTTGATGGGGATCAGCTATCTGTTGTGATTTTTAGACAGCCTACACCTCCGTAGACTCATCTATATCAGTTGCATTCTTCTTCCACATCATCAGCCCAAGAGATAGAGTTAGGGGTCTTACTTAATTGACCAAACATCAATATTCTCAGTATTCTCATTTAATCTACTTCTTACTTCAACTACTTCTTATCAACCAAACATGCCCTATGTTGCAAAAGGTAAAGCAAGTAAATTAGGCAAATCAAAAAGTAACTTCGAAAACCATTAGAAATTTTAAACTCGTGTGGCGATTCTAATGTGGCGATTCTAAAATACGAAAGTAGTAGGGCAGAAAGAGCTTCCCTGATTTTTTATAAGGGTTTTTTCATATATGTCCCTTAAACCAGGCATATTTGCAAATCTACCTCCCAAATCATCAATTTTGAAGAAAGTGACCTCCAAATCAACAGATAATCAACTTTATTATAAAAATTTGACCAATCTGTCATATTTTCACATTTCATGTCAAAGTTGAGAGGTTATCATTATGAGATTTATACTCTTTGACCCATATAGAATTCAAATAATCTTTCATAGTCTATATCTCAAAGTTACTTTTGATTGAGTTTCAATATACCAGCCACAGCTTCCTTCTAGACTCTTTCAAACAAAACACATGCCTACAAAACACATACAATGAGATGATGGATAGGTAAGTGATATCGCAGATCCAAACTCCTGATTTTTTAATATTGAATCTGAATAGACATTTTCTTTTCTCCAAGGACGAGTTTGTGCACAGCCCCACTACAAGGATTATAAGAAATGACATGCCATTTTATATGGTTTAGCATATTCATATCTCTAGTAGTTGCTATGATCATTTAAACTACCTTGCATGTAAAACTAAATAGGGTCACAATATTCTCTCAAAAAAACCTATTACAGATATCAACAATGAAAACTTAACTTTCTCTGACAATCTCAAAAGTAAAATTCAATGAATACACATGGGGAACAAACTAATGACTAATAGGCTAATCTAAGAAGAAGGAAAACAAATTTTCAAATGCTAAAGATTTTGCATAATAGTTACTTGAAAAAAGTGATCCACCAAGCATTGGTGTAAGATCTCTTGCACTTAGAGCCAAGAAAATGGTTATTATGACTTAGAAAACAAACAATGAATGATATACTCATCAAATCAATGACTCCAAATTTTTTTTACATAAACTGCAAAATTCTTATAGGCGAAAAGAAACTACTAAAGCTAAACAATTCTAAAGGCACAAATAAGAAATTCCAAAATATACTGTAAGCTTGCAAATTAGATAGTGTTCAATTCCTCTAGTGATATATGATGTGTAAAAAAATCTAAGCAAGCTTTCAAAACAGGGTCCGATTTCCCAGGCACATAATGCCTACATCATAACTGAAATCGTCCCAAATAAATTTGATGCATTACTCATCTCCACCCTGTTTTCTACATCTTTGAGATACCTTCGACAGCTTTTGGTGAAATAAGGCTTTCCCTGTAAAAAGCAAAATCACTTTGTTGTCCACCAAGGAAGAGTTTGTGCGAAGCTCCGCTACAAAGATTATAAGAAATGGCATTCCATCTTCCAGATTTGTAGTATCTAAAGAGAATATCACCATCTACAATATCTATGACATCAGCTCCATAAACCTTGTGCAAACTTGAGAGGTCATCATTATGGAATTGATGTTCTTTGACCCATGTATTATTCAAATAGTCTTTCATAGTCCATATCTCAAAGTAATTTTCGGTTGGATTCCTGAATGTAAGCCAAAGCTTCCCCCCAGACTCCCTTAAACTGGAGTATGACATATGGGAGGATAACGAGGGATGGGGGAGCGATATCGCTGAACCAAACTTCTCATCTTTGATACTGAATCTGAAAAGACATATTTTTTCTTCTCCTTGGAGATTACCAATCCAGTAAAGGGCTTCATGAAGGAGAACAGGCTTATAATAACACCATACTCCAAAAGGAGCTTCACCAAGGCACCTCCATTCTCTAGTGCCCACAGTATAGATCTCACAATGCGCAGGATGTTGAGCGGGATGCCTTCTAAGAGATAATAATCTAACTATCTTGTATAGCCCCATATTCATGTCGACACCCAGACCAAAACTTTCATATTCATAGGCTTCACAATGACTATTGTTCTTTGGAAGTTTCTGAAGTTCCCGAGTCATAGGATTTAACAAGTATATATCAGGTTTAGGACCTTCGTTGCCATAATGAAGACAAGTCAAACCATCGACAAAATTTGATAACCTATAATCCTTGCTTCCAAGATTAAGCCTGTACGAAATCTTCTTAGGTTTTCCTCCATCGCCCATACTGAAATCATACAACTCGATTTTACCATTAACAATGTATTTACCAATAATTATGTAGCTCGCGGAACTCACGTGCAGTGATCTCAGGAAACAGGCATCGTGAGTTAGAGAAAGCCATTGCTTGCAGGCACAGAGGAATTTCGCAATAGATTTCGGAGTTAGTCTTGAGAGAATGTCAGTCATGATGTCAAGTGGTAGCAGAAGCCATGAGCAGCAAGTTTCAGTTTTCGTTTCAGGCTATGTAACACACAAATATTTTAATATTAAACCATAATTATCAGAATCAACTTTGTAATAGAAGAAAAAAAAAAAGGACCTGAATGTTGTTCTTCTTCTTCTTCTTGGAGCCGTCTTCTTCGACTTGTGACGGGTTGATGCTCTTCTTGTTCTCCATGTCGGCTAGGTTTTCGAGCGCCTGCAGTATTTCAAAAAAAAAAAAATATTGTGTTTTTTAAAAAGGGAAAGAATAGAAGCTTTTGGTATTTTCTTACTACTTTTCAAAATCAGAAGACCTGTCTATGGGATACTTTTTCTACTTTCTAAATCGGAAGAAGAAGAAACCAGGGTGGGGTTTTTTATTTTAATTTTTATTTTTTCGGGGGAAATTTGCGGTTTTTAACAGTTTTTTTGTGAAATAAGCAGAAGGTTCACCTCGTAAGCTAATTCGATTCCGCCGCCGCCGCCGAGCTAGGGTTTGCAGCCCCGGACGCACGAGGAAAACCAACTATCAACAAGAGAGAAATCTATTCCGCCTAACCTCCAAATCTTAGCATTTGGAAAGTATTCCTCAGATCATCAATTTTGGAAAAATGCCCCCCGATTTTAACAGGCCAATTTGTAGCTACAATATAAAAATTATCAATAAAGTAATTAAATTTATACTCATCAATTCGATGATTTATATTGATTCCGGAGTCACCTTCGAAGTTGATAGTGTAAGAGTTAGTTGTGCAAATGCTAATATTTAGATATTAATTTTTCAAATATATATGCAAATAATCTTTTTATTTTTTTCCCTCAACTTTATTAGCGTTCGGCAACTTCATACTAATATTGGTCCATCTACTTTACCTTTTCTTAACTTAGGGGTTGTTTGGTTCGGCCAAATTTTTAGGAATCCTGCAGTTTTGGAACAAAAAGTAGGTTTTTTGACATTATAGGATTTCAAAACTGGCATTTGGTTCAACTTATGGAAGGCCCAAATCCTCTTTTAAAAGCTCGGAATTGGGCTAGAAAACTAGCAAGTCATTATTTCCTCTCACAACTCCCTAAACTATTTGGCAATGAAACAAATATGAGTTTTGGATATGCTTTTCTATTCTTCACTTCATCATTCCATACCAAACAAAAGTTATGAATTCCTTTGAGATCCAAATTTTTTTGGAAATGGTTATTTGGCTTGGAATCCATTCCCATTATTTAATGGAAACGAACCAAACAACCCCTTAGTATTGTACTAGCTATTCATGCCCGGTTCGGCGTGTTCCTGCTCTATTTTTTTGGGTAAATTACACTAAATCCCCATAAGCTTTTAACGATTTTTAGTGAACCCCGAATAACTTTCAAAATCTGACTAAGCCCCAAGGACTTTTAAAAATCAAACTAAATCCCCGATAACATTTAAAATCCCACTTAAACCATGAATAAATTTTAAAATTACAAATATAACCTCACAAGTTTTCGCATTTTGCAGGTAAGCCATAAATTAGAAAAAAAACATAAAAGGCATTTTGAAGTTTATTAAAAGAAAAAACAACTAGGGTTTAGTCGCCAATCCTCAGTGTGAGCAAGAGGAAAAAAGAATAACACAAAATGAGAGCCTTTTTTCTTTTAGAATTGAAAATATAATAAGGTCATGCGGTGATTTTTCTTTTTCTTTTTTTAATAGTCTAAGGGCATTTTGTGATCTTTGAAAGTTCTTGGGGGTGTCTAGTATGATTTTAGAAGTTAATAGGGGGTTTAATGCAAAATGTTGATAGTTCATAGTGGTTTAGTTTAATTTATCATTATTTTTTTCTCAACTTAGCCCTGTTACCATATCTCAATTTAAAACTAAGTCACTTTTCAACATCTGCAAACATTGGGTGTTACTTTGAAGTTATGGTCATTTCAATGAATATCAATTGAGGTCATTGTACTTTTAAGAAATGGACAAATTCCTTTTCTTAGGAACACATACAAGAAAAAGGATAACGGTAACCCCACCATTAACTACTTTACTTTCATTTATTAATTTCATAGTAATGGAAATACATGTCCTACTGAGACAGAATTTGTAACTTGCTACCATCTTGCCTAGCAAGCAAAGATTTACCTCTGCAGAAAGACTGATTCATTCAGATCGACATGAGGGTCAAACTACATTGCATTGCTAGAATCCATGTTGTATATTTGAAGCAGTTGACCCCTTGCTTCTCTCATGGTACAACCCTCTTCTCGCAAGTATTTCTTATTTTTCATTTCTATTCCCATTTACAACGATGAAACAAATCAAGAAGGAATTGAGAAAACAAATCAAAATACAATGAACTTTATTTCGACTATAAAAAAAGTCATTTTCTAATATTTCTTGTGACTTATCTTCTTTGTCTCAACCCTATATTTTTTAAAAATTATCACAAAATCAATTACTTAACAAGTATCATTTGAGATCTGTACTTCAATATCAGGGTACCTATCCTTTTCTTAGTGATATAATCAAAAATTATTGTACGACACAAGGAATATTTGATTCCAAACCAAGGTATAAGAAAATTCATAAGTTTGGAATGGATAAATGGAAAAATTGGTTAAGGAGTCATTATCAATACAATTTATCTCAGACCAAGTGGTCCCCCTTAGTACCGAAAAAATAGCGAAATAAAGTCAATCAATGTATGTACTTTTATTTTAGAAAATAATTGTCAACCACTTCGGCATTATAAATATTAATATTATAATAGTAGAATTAGGGGCGGATACAATGCCAAGCTACGGGTGCAGTTGACGCTTAAACATTTACATAAACTCATCAGACAATGGAGCATGGGGTTCAACAATCAAAGAGGATGAAAGCAAAGTGATATGTCCTGAAGTATCTTGCTCATAAAATTTTAATCATTTCTCAGCTCACATTATATGTATTTTTCTCACATTTGTAACATGCAGACAACTTAGATATAGACAAGACAAGTAGAACACAACCAGTCATCAGCATCTTCATATTGCACTTTATACTTATTAATTTGAATTATTAGTTTGTTGCATATATCTAAAAATATTTGTGAATGTTCTTATATTGCAGGCTAATCCAGATGCAAAAGGCTACCAGAATCGTTTGATTAAAAATTAGGATGACATTATAGTGTTGTGTAAAAGATAGAGCCAATGATGAAGGTGCATAAACCTTTAAAGAGGCTGCTAACGCAATGCAACATGAGGAATCTGATGCACAATCTGAAACAAACGAAGGTGAAAGCTCTTCAAGGAAATATCTTCCTAGAGCATCAATTAGTGGTGAGACAAGTTAAAAGAAACAAAAGAAGGGGGATAAAATGGCTGATTCACTTGCAGTGATGGCAGCTTCTGTGAGTGAGTATTTTAATGAGAGAAAGAAGGAAGTAGTAAGCAAACCACCAACTGGAGAGAAGATTCATCAAGTGGTCTCAAAAATACCCAACTTAAGTCGCATTCAAGTATTCAATGCATTTGAGAAGATAATGGATAGCAACCCGGAAAAGTTTTCTTTGTTGAAGTCACTTCCTGATGATGAAAAAAGAGATTTTATTTTCTTTATTCTTAAGCAGTAGTACTAGTTTCTAGTTGGATGACAAGAACCCCCAAATGTTTGAACCCATTCGAGTAAGTTCTCTCTTGGATTTCTTTTTCTTTTTTAGTTCTCTCTTGGATTTCTTTTTCTTTTTTAGGGTACATTTAATTCCCATTATTTTGTTATTTATGTTAGGATGCGCACTTATAGTTGTGATTTGTTATATTTAACTCTCAAATCTAGAGCTTCTAATGCCAACTGTTTCAGTGATCTCTCCAAAAACTCTCAAAAATTTTGTGATTAATTTGATTTGTTATTGATAATGGCCCAGATGAGTTTGTCAACTGTTTCAGTGGCAGTGCTGATGTTTTTCTCGGCGACGATGGTTTCGGGCTAGGTGATGGCTCCGGCTCCGGCGCCTTTCACCGGAGCAACCTCGATGTCGTTTTTTGTTGTGGCTGTTCTTTTCTCAGTGCTCTTTGCTGTTCTTGCTCCTCTAATCTTCTCTCACTAGGGTGATGGTGATGATATAGCTAATATATGTGAATTGTGTGGGATTTATTATGTTTTTTGTATTTGTTGGGGATTGATTGAGATTCTTTTGTAATGATTCTGGCTCATGTGAATAAATGGAAATGGCTGATTCTTTAATCTGTTGTTTAGATGGTGTTATGTCGCTGTAGAAATCTATTTGCCGGGTCTTTTCCCCCTTTTAATCCCCATTAATTCCTTTATTTGGTACTATTGGATTCTTGAAAAATCAGGCATATGTACCCTTCTAATCTACTATCTTGCATATTTACCCTCAAATGCATAGTAATTACCCCCACAAATCTCCCACATTATTTATTTCTACTTATTAAATTTTCAAATATTCTTATTATACTTCTAATTAAATTAATTAGTTTTATTAATTTAATTAGAGAAAAGAAGAGGGATAGAGAGGAGAGGAGAGGAGATTTTGGAAGTCTTGAAATCATCTCTCTCTCTATCTATCTAATTATGAATAATAACATTAATTAACTTTTACCTCAACATAAAGCTTAATGTCCGCTTAAAGATTGAGGAGTTAAGAGAAAGCATAAATTTTCTTAAAACACCTGAAATCCAAGTTCATGTATAATAGTGTATCCAAACACTAAATTTAAAATCCTTTGATTTTAAATCAACATTCCAAATTCAAATCTTAGTACCCAAACGCAGCAATCAATTTGACAAAATGAAAAGATAAAGACCTGTAGATTGTTCCCGTTGTTTCCAGTGATTCTCTGTTTCTTGTCGGGGTCATCTTCTTCTTGTGATGGGTTGATATTCTTATTGTTCTCCATGTCTTCTAGGTTTTCGAGTACCTGCAATTTGTCAGATTTTTTTTTTTTACAAAGGGTGAGCAGGGACAAACTTAAAAGTTTCAAGGGGCAAGCAGGGGCTGGAGCAAATAAAAAAAGATTGAAAAAAAAACCTGAAATCTGTTCTTGTAGTTTCCAGCGATTCTGCGTTGGCCATTGTCTTCTTGTGATGGGTTGAAGCCCTTCTTGTTGCCCATGTCTACTAGGGTTTTGAGCGCCTGCAATTTTTCAATTGTTTTTCTCTTTATTAATGGAAATTCTATTCGGCTTTTGAAATCAGAAAGAAGTGAGAGGATGTTTAAGGAATAAAATTCTATTCGGCTAATATGGAAATCACCCTAACCTAAATCTAATCTGATTTGATAGGTTTAGTTTTTCTAGAATCCTAACTGAATATATTAAATTACTATTCTAGTTCTAGTTTGACGGATGTGTGTTTTCATGGTTTTTCTAATTTTCTTATAACCCCTCAAATTGTATGTGTTCTTAGGGGTTGTTTGGTTGCACATTTTTTGAGAAAAATTTTCTTAAAATATCTGATAATGATAATTTTGTAATTAAAAGTTTTCTATAGATTTCTGTAAATTGTGTTTGGTTCAACAAAAAATTTATAGAAATATTTTCTATAAAATATCAAAAACTATCAAATTTTACAAAAAAGTAATTTCCTCTCAAAATGAGAGGAAATCAACAGGAAATCTGACACCTTCCTTATTTAATCAACAAAACACGTCTCATACCCATTTTCTATAAAGTTATGAGCCATTTTCTTGTTTTGAATCAACCAAACAAAGTATAAAAAATAAGAAAATTGTTAATTTTTAACTTCTCAAAATTTTTTCTATAATTTTTTTTAAGAAATACAAGGAAATCATATTTTATGTGGAAGACATTTCCTATAATTTATAGAAATTGAACCAAACACCCCCTTAGGTTTACTCTTCAGACTAAAATAATTTTTTTATTTGGCCTTCAAGTTATTCCCTTCCCGTAAACTTTTCCATAATCTTAACTAATAAAGATTGTTCAGAATATTCTGTTAACCCAAACAACTAATACTTCTTTTAAAACGTTCACTTCACCTTTTAACATACATATCAATTTAAAGATTTAAGTGATGCATAACCATGTGCAAAAGCAATACATTCCCCTGATAAGTATCACTTAGCAAGGTGTTCTTTACATTACAAATACACCTGCATATCCCGAAAGCAACTTCAAAAGGGGCTTGAACTCTGTATATGGCAATCGGGGAAGTGGAAAAAGAGAAAAGAAAAGAGAAAGAGAGAGAGATTGCATTGCATCGCAGGATAATAAAATTCAGCACTAACAAGATACAGAAGATGCTTGTTTATTTTGCTTCTCTGAGCTTAGCGGGTGAAATAAGCGACCACCAACCTCTTACAGCAGCAAAACATGAAATTTTTTCAGATCATAAAAGTACGAAACCAAAAGTTCTTTCATGTCGATTAAACAATACGAGTTCCAGCTAAATGTGCTAAAAGTAAAGGAAAATCAAGATATAGCTCTCAGTGGATATGTGAAGATCTGTCAACATTACTCAGCCTTCCTTTGGCCCAATACAGAAGTGTGCTCATACCTCTTCTACATTGAAGAAGACGCATACGAGAATTAGCAAGGGGAACAAAATAGTATGGACAACACCAGCAATAGAAACCAAGACTAATAGTTTGCAAGTTGAAGTAGAGGATGCGAATGCGATGAATTATGTTTGTGTGCAGATGACACTTTAAATTTAGTAGCTATGATCGTGGGGGACATGGGGACATGTGGACAGGGGGGGCAACATGCTCCCATGTTGTGTGTGGGTACGATGCATGGGTTTCTCTCCATCAGGCCCATGCTCTAG
This sequence comes from Asparagus kiusianus, assembly GCA_022839385.1. Taxonomy (NCBI): domain Eukaryota; kingdom Viridiplantae; phylum Streptophyta; class Magnoliopsida; order Asparagales; family Asparagaceae; genus Asparagus; species Asparagus kiusianus. The sequence continues at coordinate 1,209,304 of BQKN01067199.1, forward strand.
TCTTGAGCCGCTGTACACACTGGACAAAGCCATGCTCCTACCGCCCCCCTCTATTGCCCTTCTCCGAACTCTTTTCTTGAGCTGTCCCGCAGAGCACACCCTTCTCTCTCTTGCCTATAAATAGTGGAGTAGAGAGAAAGGAAGCTGTGGTGGGGAAAATTCTCTTGAGTGAGTAGAGAGGAAAA
>BQKN01067199.1:1209498-1223193 GCA_022839385.1 Asparagus kiusianus
ATCTGTTGTCTCGTCTTTTACCGTGTGTTGCCATAGCTTGTAGGTTCCCTCGACATTTCAGTCTTAGAACTGATGAGAGGAAGAGTGTATATTTCACTTTGATGAAATATATCACTTTCGATTCTTGTTTCCTTTGAGAAATAAGAATTTCACTATCTATTCTAGTTTCCTTTGAGAAACAAGAATATAGATGTTGACTTGTGCTTTTGTGACAACAAAAGCCAGTGCTATCTCTCAGGTGATATCGCTTCTGCGGCGGTGGGCGTGACTCTACGCCCAACAATTGGTATCAGAGCCCTTATTCAGATTGGCGGTGGTTGAGCTACTGATCTGAGGTGGTGGTTGATTATTGTGTGGTGAACATAAAGTATTTGTTAAAATTCCTGAGAGAAGCGGACAAGCGGAGAATAACGTCTACAAGTAAAACAATTAAAGTTGGAAAGTACGAGATTGGAAAATTCAATGGGAAAATGATTTTTCCTATTGGAGGATGCAGATGAAAAATTCGTTGATTTCGCAGAAATTGCACAAAGCTTTGGCGGGAAAAGAGAAGAAGCACAAGGACATGTCTGATGAGGATTAGGAGGAGCTGGATCTGGAAGCACGGACGTCGATTATCCTTTGCTTTGAAAGGGATGTAGCTTTCTTGGTGGACGAGGAGGAAACGGCTGCGGGCGTGTGGTTAAAGTTAGAGAGCACCTTCATGACGAAGAGTCTATCGAATCGGATCTATTTAAAATCCAAATTGTATACTTGCAAGATAGAGGAGGGTTCATCAATCTGGGAATACATCAACAAGTTCGATAGGATCTTATCGGATTTGAAAGACATTGAGGTGATAGTGAAAGACGATGATCAGGCACTTCTATTACTTCTATCTCTGCCGAAGTCTTATGAGAATCTGGTTCAAATACTGATGCTTATGGGCGACAGTTTGTCGATGGATGAGACTAGAACGGTGCTTCTAGCGGATGATCTTCGAAAAATTACAATTAGTGATATGGCCACTGGTGGTAACAAGGAACAAGCTCGGGGACTGTTTGCTAGAGGAAGAGGCAATGAGCGAGGAAAATACAAGGGAGGAAAGTCTAGATCTAAATCGAGACCTCTTGCTGAACGAGCGTGTTTCAAATGCGGTGAAGTTGGGCATTTCAAGGTCGATTGTCCTAACAAGAGAGTAGGTGGGAAGAAGAACAACAACAAGACTGAAAGACGAGAAGGTAAGGAAGAGGCGAGCTACGCTTCAGAGGAAGGGAGCGATAAGGAATGCTATGTCGTCACGGGTGGCGAGGATACCTCCGGGAAGTGGATACTTGATTCTGGTTGCTCTTACCATATGTGTTCAAATAAGAAGTGGTTTACTACCTACAGGAGCATTGATGGTGGAACCGTATTGATGGGGAACAACCATGCTTGTAAAACGGTAGGGCTAGGCGATATCAAGATCAAGATGTATGATGGAGTGGTTCGAACCTTGACGGATGTAAGGCACGTTCCCGACTTGCGGAAGAATCTTATCTCAGTTGGTGCTTTGGACTCCGGGGGTTGTAAGATTGTAACAGAGAACGGAGTGAAGAGGGTTGTTCAGGGTTCCTTAGTAGCGATGAAGGACATTCGTCACGACAACCTATATACTCTCTTGGGTATGACGGTGACAGGAGATACAGCGGTTGGAACTGATAGAAATGGTGGAGACCCATGTGAGCACACACGGTTATGGCATAGGCGGCTTGGGCACATGTCAGAGAATGGTCTAGATCTGCTTGGTAAGGAGGGTTTGTTGAAGAATCTGAAGAAGCCTTGCATGGATTTTTACGAGGACTGTGTGTATGGAAAGGCGCACAGGGTTCAGTTTCTGAGGAGCAAGCACAAGAGCAAAGGGATACTAGATTATGTGCACACGGATGTTTGGGGTCCGGCTTCGACAACTTCCAAGGGTGGTTCCAGATATTTTGTCTCATTCAAAGATGATCATTCGATGTATGCTTGAGTTTATTTCCTGAAGCATAAGAATGAGGAATTTGAGACATTCAAGAAGTGGAAGGCGATGGTTGAGAACAGGACGGGCAAGAAATTGAAGACACTGAGAACTGATAACGGTACAGAGTATACAGACGGTGCTTTCAAGGAGTTCTATGATCAGGAGGGGATTGCCAGACACTGGACAGTAAGACCTACACCACAGCAAAATAGGATCGCGGAGAGACTGAACCGAACACTACGGGAGAAAGCAGTGAGTATGCGATCATATGCTGGTTTGGGCAAAGAATGGTGGGCAGAGTCGATTGCTACAGGTTGCTATATTGTGAATCGATCTCCACATTCGTAATTGGACGGAGATACACCCTATCGGGTGTGGTCAGGAGAGCATGCAGATTATAAGAAGCTCCGAATCTTCGGGTGTACCGCCTACTATCACGTTAACGAGGGAAAACTTGATGCGAGGGCCAAGAAGGCAATTTTCTTGGGGTATGCAAAGGGTGTAAAAGGCTATCGCCTTTGGTGTACAGAAGATTCAAAGTTCGTGATCAGCAAGAACGTTACATTTGATGAGAAGTCCATGATTGCTAAGGTGCCCAATGATGATGGTGTTGAAATAGTTAGGAATTCTAAGTCCTAGGTTATTGATATAGAACCTAAAGACCAACCAGGTTCTAGTCGTGTTCAAGTGGGAAATCAGGTAGATGATGAGCTTGAGCAGGATGAGGTTTAGCAGGAGAATACACAGGCACTACGACAACAACATCTCGAGGATAACTTGGCTTCCACTAGGCCAAGGCGAGCATACAAGCAGGTACAGAAGCTAGGGGCTGATCAACCCCTGAAGCACTATGGGCATGTTAATTTGGTTGAGTATGCACTCTCGATGGAGGATGATGAGCCGATCTCCTTCAAGGAAGCTATTCGGGATAGAGATAGTGAGAGTTGGTTGGTTGCGATGGAGGAGGAGATGGAATCTCTTCGGAAGAACCAACCATAGGAGGTGGTCCTATTACCTGTAGGAAGAAAAGCTATTGATTGTAAGTGGGTGTATAAGAGAAAGGAAGATCCTTCAGAGCTCGGTGGTACAAGGTACAAGGTCAGGCTAGTGGCCAAGGGGTTTGCACAAAGAGAAGGTGTGGATTACAATGAGATCTTTTCTCCGGTGGTGAAACACACCTCTATTCGGGTGCTATTGAGTATTGTTGCTCATGGTGATCTTGAGCTGGAACAACTCGATATAAAGACGACCTTCTTGCACGGAGACTTGGATGAAGAGATCTATATGCATCAACCTGAGGGTTACAAGGTTGAGGACAAGGAGAATCATGTATGTCGCTTGAGGAAGTCACTTTACGGATTGAAGCAATCTCCGCGACAGTGGTACAAGCAATTTGACTCCTTCATGCTGAAGCATGAGTTTTTCCGAAGCGACTATGATTGTTGTGTTTACATTCGGAAGCTTCGTGGAGGTGATTATATCTATATTCTTTTATATATGGATGACATGCTTATTGCATCGATGAACAAGGTGGAGATAGATAAGCTAAAATCTCAACTTAGCAAAGAGTTCGAGATGAAGGACATGGGCGCTGCAAAGAAAATACTGGGTATGGAGATTAGAAGAGAGCGGGCGAATCGGCGATTGTTCTTGAGTCAGAAAGGCTACATAGAGCGGGTGATCGTGAGGTTCGGGATGCAAAGTGCAAAGTCGGTGGTGACCCCATTGGTTCTACACTTTAGGCTCTCATGTAAACAATCTCCCACTACAGCGGAAGATAAGACACATATGGAGCGTGTTCCCTATGCTAGTACAGTTAGCAGTTTGATGTACGCAATGGTGTGTACACGTCCAGATTTTTCACAGGCAGTTAGTGTAATCAGCAGGTTCATCGCGAATCCGGGAAAGACACACTGGGAAGCGGTGAAATGGGTTCTGAGGTACTTGAAGGGTACCATAGATACGTGTCTATGTTTTGGTGGAGATACATGTCAGATCGACGGGTATGTGGACTCAGATTATGCGGGCGATCTAGATAGACGACGATCTACTACTGGTTATGTATTCAGGATACATGGAGCTCCAGTTAGTTGGCGATCAATGTTGTAGGCTACAGTGGCACTTTCTACAACAGAGGCCGAGTACATGGCTATGGCGGAGGGAGTGAAAGAAGCATTGTGGCTGTAGGGTCTTCTAGACGATTTGGGGATCGACCAGGAAAACGTGAACTTGTGGTGCGACAGTCAGAGTGCAATTCACTTGGCGAAAAATCAAGTTCACTATGCTCGTACAAAGCATATCGACGTCAGGTATCATTTTGTGCGGGATGTCATAGAGGAAGGTGATATTTCTCTCATGAAGGTGCATACGAATGAGAATCCCGCAGACATGTTAACTAAGGTGGTCACAGGCAGCAAGTTCCAGCATTGCTTGGACTTGCTTCATATCAGCCCGTGTTGATTTACCCGAGAGGGCATGGCCCTGCGAGGCGGTGATGGAGGTGAGGTGGAGACTATGTTGGAGAATAACAGAACTACGATTAGCTTGATCCCGGTGGAGGGTACGTAGGCAGTCGCGGTATAGTGACACAGCTGGTTTGGCCTGGTTTTGGCCTGGATCTCTCTGGTGATGTTCGTGATGGTCTTCTGACGTTCGTTCCAAATTTGAGGTTTATCAAATGATGAACAAGGTGGAGAATTATGATCGTGGGGGACATGGGGACATGTGGACAGGGGGACAACATGCTCCCATGTTGTGTGTGGGTACGATGCATGGGTTTCTCTCCATCAGGCCCATGCTCTAGCCTTGAGCCGCTGTACACACTGGACAAAACCATGCTCCTACCGCCCCCCTCTATTGCCCTTCTCTGAACTCTTTTCTTGAGCTGTCCCGCAGAGCACACCCTTCTCTCTCTTGCCTATAAATAGTGGAGTAGAGAGAACAGGAAGCTGTGGTGGGGAAAATTCTCTTGAGTGAGTAGAGAGGAAAAAGGAGAGAGGTAAAGAGAAAACTTGTAATAGTTTGGTATTCTCCTCATAGTGAAAACCCCCTCCCGTGGACGTAGGCAAGTTTGCCGAACCACGTAAATCTGTTGTCTCGTCTTTTACCGTGTGTTGCCATAGCTTGTAGGTTCTCTCGACATTTCAGTCTTAGAACTGATAAGAGGAAGAGTGTATATTTCACTTTGATGAAATATATCACTTTCGATTCTTGTTTCATTTGAGAAATAAGAATTTCACTATCTATTCTAGTTTCCTTTGAGAAACAAGAATATAGAGGTTGACTTGTGCTTTTGTGACAACAAAAACCAGGGCTATCTCTCAGGTGATATCGCTTCCGCGGCGGTGGGCGTGACTCTACGCCCAACAATAGCATATGGTTGAGAAGATGGAGAATTCAATAAGATAAGCGCGTCTTTCAGTTTTCAGCCAACACCACAGACTACAATCAAGAACTAACGTTCAAGCGTGTAGATGCACATGTCTGAGATGTGTGCATGTCTTATATACGTAAACACGATCAGGTTTAAACTTGTTTCCTGTAGCTTGATCAACGTACAGGGAAAAAATTGCTTTGCTTTGCTCATTTCAAGAACTTCAAAATTTTAAAATGCAGAAGTTCACAACATACAACTAACCAACTTCTTTTTTCTTTAAGTATGGTGTTTTGCAGAGTAAAGTAGCAAAGTAACAAAAATAGCATATGGACATGTTAGCTCTTTTTGTAGAGGAAGCAACTGAAGGGGGGAAAAGTTGGAAGACAAAGGAATTGCATATCACATGCTTCAGCATATTGGTATGTCATCAATGTCTACTAATCAGTTTCATCAACTGAACTACTTGGCATGTAAAAACTAAATAGGGTCACAATATTATCTCAAGAAACCTATCACAGAAATTAATCACGAATACTTCATATTAATTACCCAACAATCTCATAAGCAAATTCTACGAATACACACAGAGAACAAATTATTGACCAAGCGGCTAATCTAAGAAGAAAACAAATTTTCAAATATTTAGATTTTGAATAATAGAGCTGGAGAAAAGTGACCCACCAAGCACATGCAGTACAACATCTCCTGCACATAAATCCAAGAAGATGGATATTTAAGACTTACAAAACCAACGACGAACGATATACTCATCAAAGTTATGACACCACACAAATCTCCACATGAACTGCAAACTTCTTAAAGATGAAAGTAAACTCTTAATGATGATTACTTCTATAGGCACAAACAAGACATATACTGTCGAAGTTGCCAATTAGAAAGTGTTCCATTCCTACGGTGAAAATATGATATAAAAAGTAAAAAGTGCAATCCAATCTTGTTAAGCATGAATTAGACAATGTTGTTATGCGCAGCGAAAATTTCGGCAGAGTTTCTGGTGTACAATAAGAGAGAAAGATCGCAATAAGAATTCTCGTCTCACCAAGGAAACAAGAATCTGAAAGCGAATATCTCATCAAAGTGATATATCAGCTCTTCCTCTCGTCAGTTCTAGGACTGATCTGCTGAGGGAACCTAATAAACTATTACAATTGCCACAAATAGTAAATAACACAAGTTTTACGTGCTTCGGTAAATTGCCTACATCCACGGGGCAAGAATGAGGGAGATCTACTATTAGAGGGAGAGAATACAAATAGGATTTACAATCACACAACCTAAACCCTCAAACAATCTCTCAAATCTCTCACACAAATATCTCTCTCAAAAAAGATGCCTCCAAAAAACCCGTCGAGAAGCCTCTGCCAATTTCTCTTCTTCAGCCAAAAAAAACTTCAGCCGACAACTGATTTTTCTCTGCTGCCTCTTTTTCTTCTGCTCTGACTTGCACCTGTGCAGCCCTCTATGCACGCCCCTCTGTTTCTTGCACAAAAACCTAGGAAGGAATCAAGCTATATATATAGCTGATGATATCAGGTGGGTCTGTACGCTTGGGTGTGGCCCGTTCTCACGCGAAAAGGGAGGGTCACATTGTGGCCCCTACTCACAATTCTCCACATCGGTGAAGTTTTCCCAAAACCGAGTCGACACCAAAGCAACCAAATATCTCACTTGTTGTGTCCAGTACGTCGTAAAGTTAATTCACGATAACGGACTCAATCCACAACAAGTCGGGAACCTGAACGAGAGTCCAAACAATCTCACCCCATCAAAATCAACTAATCCAAAACTGGCTGCATCATAAAGACTGCCTATGTATCCTCTTGTCCAAGGAATCAAGCCTCGCGTAGTTCATCCAAATGGCCACAAACAACCTCAATCCAATAGAAGAGTTCGCAACCCTTCTCCAATATCATTAACTCTGCGGCTGATAGCACCTCTAATGGCCTCAAAGTGTAACGAATCAAACACCTCCACCTGAGGTGAACCAATGGTCATATCCAAACTACATCTATCAACTGCACTCGAATCAAACAACTCATCATATGCATCCAAATCCAAATGATTCCCAAACTGTGTCATCTCAGCTAAAATCCCAAACGATGCATTATGATCTGGAGTATGTGGAGTAATCTCCACCCAATGTGGAGTAGCATCACTCTCCACCCGCTGCGATACATCTAAGGTTTGTCCAAAACTCCACCTACTGAGAGTCAAATAGCTCCCTCATCGAAGCCTCAACCGAAGTGACACTACCAGACCAAACACCCAATTAAGTTTTACCTCCTATCATAGCAGTTGACAATTCTTTAATAAGATGGCTCGAATATGTCAAAGCTTCAGTCCAGAAACTCTTCTACGGACCATTGCTTGATAACAAATACCGATCCTCATCCAGCAAGGCACGGATCTCCAAATTTGTCATCCTATCTAGTTGCCCTAAGATTTTCTTTCCAACAAAGTATCTCGAAATGTCGTGAGCTCGGCTCCAATACAGAAACATGTCCATCTTGTACCTCCCACCAAAACCAGAATAAAATACATTCACCTTTCTGTCTATCACACACTTCTTCAATCTGTTGGAGACTACTAGGACTTTATTCAAATGGGATTTGGTTGCAATCCAAACACGCCTAGAACAACCACCAACAAAGAAAACCAAATATCTATTACCTCCCAATGATGCCCCCTTGGAAGGCCCCCAAACATCCACGTGAACACCTTCAGAATGACCCTTAGCATGGTGACTAGAGGTGTCAAAATTCACCTCGGTCTTCTTGCTCACATCAACATGTTCACTGGACTTCAAACTACAGGTTTTCGCACCCTCTTTCAATCTATGCAAGGAATCAATACTGGAATGGCCAAGCCCTAAATACCGCAATCTAGTCGAATCAATAGAAGTCACCACTTCTCTACCTACCACTATACCTTCAGTCAAGTAATACAGGTTATTCCTCCTGACGCCCTTCATCATAATCTGAGTCTTCCACAATCTTGAGAACCATGTCCTCAATTCGAACATTCAGACCCTCTCCAACCAAAGCTCCAATCGAGATTAAGTTCTTCCTCAAGGAAGGAACATATCTCACATCATATAACTCCCTAACAGTCCCGTCAAACATCTTGATGTGAATTCTTCCTATCCCAAGGATCTGGCATACACGGTTAACAGCCATGTACACCACACCACTATCCAGCTTCTCAAAACTGGAGAACCATTCCCTTCTAGAGCACACATGATAGGTCTCACCACTATCCAATATCCATTCAGATTCCTCCGAATATCAATCTGTAGGACTAATAGAAAACGAATAAATAGAAGAGTCAGAAATATTATCATCCGATATAACGATGTTTGCTTCTGATAATGGTTGCTTCCCTTTTCCTTCTGCTTATTCTTCATCCATTCGTCGAGCTTTGGGCAGTCTTTCTTCTAATGATCAATCTCTTTGCACCAAGCACACTAATCTTTTTCAATTGTAGGATGTCTTACTCTAGACTGTGACTTTAAATTCTTTCGGTTTGAACCCTTCCCTCTTACGGCCAACGCCTCTGCTACCGGCTCAACTGAAGCCTCTTTATCCTTCTTTCGAAGCTGATAATTCACAAGTGCATCAGTCACCTCACTATACGAAAGAGATGCATTCCTATTAATTAGAGTAAGAACGAATGTCTCATATTTCTTGTCGGGCAAGGAACTCAACAATAATAACACATTGTCCTCATCTTCAATCATGACATCCACATTCGCCAAATCCGCAAGAAGTTGTGTAGGTGTTCATGTGATCACTAATTGAGGTTCCCTTCTTCAACTGGAAACGATAAAGTCTCCTCTTCAAATGCAAGCGGTTCTCAACACTCTTTGTCAGATACTTGCTTTCGAGAATCCCCCAAATCTTCTTCGCAGAAGTCTTATTCATCACATCATATTTTAGATCTTGAGTCAAACAAGACCTAATCACACCACACGCCATTCGATTCATCTTCTTCCAAACCTTCTCTTTAATATCATCTGGCTTGCCATCTAACTCCAAAGTATCCTCCAAATTCTACACGTTCAGTGCATCCAAAACCTCGCATCTCCATAATCCAAAGTTGTTTGTGCCATTAAACTTCTCCACATCTATCTTCATAGAGTGGATATTCAAACTCTGAATGGTCTTCGCGCCAGAAGCACCACCCTCGACACCCGAAGCACCTTCTTTCCCCGACATCTTACTCAACGCACCAACGAACAAAGAATAGATCCAAAACTAAAAAGATAGAGTCTTTACCAAAAGATCTCATCTTTATCACCAAACAAAACCCTAGACGAGCTTTCAAATCGATCTACTCCTCTAACCAAAACAGAAAACCCTAGATCTGAATCTGGGCTCTGATACCACTTGTTGTGCATAGCGAAAATTTCGACAGAGTTTTTGATGTACAATAAGAGAAAAAAATCGTAATAAGAATTCCCGTCTCACTAAGGAAATAAGAATCAGAAAGCGAATATCTCATCAAAGTGATATATCAGCTCCTCCTCTCATCAGTTCTAGGACTGATCTGTCGAGGGAACTTAATAAACTATTACAATGGCCACAAACAGCAAATCACATAAGTTTTACGTGGTTCGGCAAATTGCCTATATCCACGGGGCAAGGAGGGGGGAGATCTACTATTAGAGGGAGAGAATACAAATAGGGTTTATAATCACACAATCTAAACCCTCAAACAATCTCTCAAATCCCTCACACAAATATCTCTCAAAAAAGATGCCGCCAAAAAACCCGCCGAGAAGCCTCTGCCAATTTCTCTTCTTCAGCCGAAAAAAACTTTAGCCGACAACTGATTTTTCTCTGGCACCTCTTTTTCTTCTACTCTAACTTTCACCTGCGTAGCCCTCTATGCACGCCCCTCTGTTGCTTGCACAAAAACCTAGGAAGAAATCAAGCTATATATAGCCTATGAAGCACCGACTCTTGCAAACATCCCCCGAGTCCGTGTCCGACGCTTGTCGGAGACGGACATGCGTTCGACACGCGTCGGACACGTCGTCAACGGCGCCGACACGGTCAACGGCGCCGACTCACGGCGGACACGCCCTCCACACGCTCATTTCGCTCCCGACACGGCTGAGAGGTAAGGAAAAAAGAAAAAATATAAACCCGAAACCCGAAACCTAAACCCAAACACTAACCCTAGTTTTAACTTACCTGATCGGCTCTTCAGTTCTCTCTTCGATCGCGACTGAGAAGCAAACGCCACCATCTCTCTCGATCTTCCTCGTCGTCCTCGAGCATCCTCGTCAGCTACTAGCTTCGATCGTCCTCGTCGGCTACCAGCTTCGAGCGTCCTCGTCGACTACAAGACTCGATTGTCCTCGTCATCCTCTCAATAACCCAAACCCTAATGGTTAGTCTCTCTCCGATCTCTCGATCTCTCGATCTCTCTCAGTCTCTCTCTCTCTCTCTCATCTCTCTCTCAGTCGCTCTATCGATCTCTCTATCTCTCCATCGTCTCCCATCACTTCCTCTTTCTCTCCCTTTCTACTTTGATTTTCTCTCTCTCTTTTTCGATCTCCGATCCTCTCTCTGTCTCTGTTTTTATCTCTCTCTTTCTCTCTCAGATTTAATTTCAAGAATATTGGGCTGTTTGTATCTCTTTGTTTTTATCTCATAGCTTAATATGCTAAAGAATAATGCTTGCTTACTGGCATATGTGATTTTGACTGAGGTTGAGAAGTTGGGATGTGAGTCATGTGACTAATAATAAAGAAGTTTACTAAGACCAAGACTTGCGGTCATGTTATGAATAGTTGATACTGTTGTTGCTATTCTTTTACGTCTTACGGTATATATGAGGCGCTACCTATAAACCAATAACTTGGATCTGCCTATATATGTTGTGGCAGTAGTCTGGTCTGCAAATTTGTAATCAATCCCTGGATTTTCTGATTTCTCAAATAAGAAAATAAATTTGCTGCATTCAATCAGTTATTTGTTGCGTACTTTATAAACAGTTCTATTGCAAAATTTCACATAAGTTGCTATAGATTCTGGGTGGCAGAATGTATTATCTTCAAATCAGTTACATAACTTATATTTGTAATTGATTATACAAGCCAATGTTACATAATAATACAACATAAAAATTGATCTATTTTTCTATATGTTCATCTTTTCTTTCTTGTTTTCTTTAACATTATTGTCTTCAATTCTCTAAGGCCCCGTTTGGCAAAGGGTTAATGAAGAGGAGTTAAAGAGAAGGATTAATGTACTTAGCCCATTTGATAATCCGAATGACTAAATTATTAACCCGTTAAATAAGTTTTATTTTAGCCCTTATGATCAATTTTAGTGTTTGGGAATAACAATGATTTTGACTATTTTCTTTATAATTAGAAGGGTTAACTCTTATTCCATCTAAATAGGAGTATTAGTAAACCCCTCATTTTGAGGGGTTAACTCATTTTAACCCCTCTAGAGGGGTTAACTTAACCCTTCTATATTTTTTATGTTTGGCAAATTATGGAGGGTTAACTCACTTTAACCCTTATATAGATTTGTTGTGTTTGGCAGGTTAAGAAGGGGTTAAGTCTCCTTAACCCCTCACTTAACCCTTTGCCAAACGGTATCTAAGAGATCATTGTCATCTCGACGTATTAATTCACACCTGCAACACACTTTCCATTAGTTTCTTATTTATAATCTCCAATTTACATAACAAAAAATATGAAAATGTAATAGGAATTTAATTTAATATTGATCTATATATAATAATAATATTTAAAAAAATCTAGTCGTGTCGCCGTGTCCTATTTTTTTGGGTTTTGCCGTGTCCGTGTCCGTGTCGTGTCCGTGTCGCCGTGTCCGTGTCCATGATTTATAGTATATAGCTGATGATATCGGGTGGGCCTGTACGCTTGGGTGTGGACGGTTGTCACGTTCTCACGCGGAAAGGGAGGGTCACATTGTGGCCCCCAGTCACAAATGTTTCTTTCCTGATGCGCATTATGTCTACATCATAATAGAAATCTTCTAGATACGTACGTTCGATGCATTACTCACCTCCACCCTATTTTTTTTCGCCTTCTGAGATTCCTTCACCAGCTTCTTCGGCGAAAATAGACTTTCCTTGTAAATAGCAAAAACTCCAGAATTGTTGAATCTAAGGGGGTGTTTGTTTCATTTTTTTTGGATATAGGGTGGATTTCAACTTTTGGGATGTAAAAAATAATTTTTTTGGGTTTTGGGTTTCCATAAACCATGTTTGTTTCAAAAAATAATTTGGGATATGAAATTCTTAGAGTGCTAAAATCTGACAAATTTTGGCATTTGCCAAATCCTACATCTGAGAGAGGATTTGGGGTGGATCTCTGACATAACGAGTCCACCTCATCTCGTGATCCTGAAAACCCATCGATACACTCACCTCTTCCCCCTCCCATTTTCGTCTCCCTCCTCTTTTACCCGCCGATTTATTTCCCCCACGAAAACCCTATCCGCTCCCTCCTCTCCCCGTCTATGACCCCACCCCCTCCCTCCTCTCTGTGACGCCCCTGGGTTCACACAAGGCTGCAGTCCTAGGTGAAACCAAGAATGTCAAACCTGCCATGCACCACACCGTGCAATAACATGTTTCACCATCACAATTCTATCACTCTAGTAGAGTCAATAACAAGTGTAGGTACAAAAGCAAGTAAAGGTAATACAAGAGATAACTGATGAAATGATAGAGATCGAAATAATATTTCATCATCCAACATACAGAAAATACAAAGACAATGTCTGAAATGAATAAACTGGAGTTCTTAACAAGTCTCAAATACAACAAGTCTGAGTGAAGGAAATAAGGCATACAGCCTTTACAACATCTGTAAAATAGTCCTCAAAATGTCTAACATCAACTACAGTGGAGCCCAAAGAAAAATAATACATAGCTAGAATGTAAAGCTGAACACTAAAGTGGCCCGCTATCAACCTGCGATTCTCCGTGCTCCTGGCCCGTGACCTGAAAGGGGGAGGGACAACGAGCGTCAAAGCGCTAGCGATCAACATCACAACTAACCCCAAGGGATAGGGCTCGTTGTATAAGAAAATACAGTTAATACAAATCATATATGTATATATAATTGTCCTAAGAATAAGGGGGTGTTAGTACTTAGGAAATTCCAACACGGGCATAGGTACGTCGAGCGAAATAATCCAAACAAGGAAACCCTCATGTATATACCTTGTATCTCAAATTGAAAGTCCCTAAGTACCAAACCCGGAGTCTAATACATGAACAAAAAGGAAAAGGGCAACAATCTCATCTCTATCAATAAACACAGTTA
>BQKN01067200.1:0-15634 GCA_022839385.1 Asparagus kiusianus
CCCCCCATTTTCGGTTTTGATCTTCTTCTTCCCCTTCTCAACTTCCTCCATTGATTTGCTCTTGAGAACTCCTTCATCCTTCCAAAAGATTCGGGATTTTGACGGGTACCCATTTGCCGGAATCGCCTCTTCTTCCAAACGAGGGTCTCGACTTCCATTTCCGAGCTCGGAGGAGATTTGGGTAAGATCCCTCTTCAAACCTTCTATTTTCTTGTAAAGATTGCATTTTTTATGCTTGCAATAGATAGGGTTTGTGTATGCAATACGTTCTTGGGAGGTTTTATGCAAAGGTTGAAACTTGTAGGGGCTTATTTGCAAAATTCGTGGGGCTGAAATTTGGGGTTTTCTTGCAAATATGAACTGAAATTTGAGGGACTTGGGTTCATGTTTGTTTCATCAAGAAATGGGGGTGCTTTGTGAAAGAGGATTAAAGAATTGTTTGAGGGGGTTATGTGCAAAACAGCCCATTAAAAATTTCTGGGGGTTTATTTGCAAAGGGGCCACGAATTTGTGGTTGAAATCCCCAAAGTTTAAGCCCCAAACCCCTGACTGAATTTTTGGTAAAGGCACGTGGATGCAAAACCAAAAGTTCGAGGAGGGGCTTTTATGTAAAATTGACCAAATTCTGCAAAAGGACTTATTTGCAAAATTTGATCAGAATTATAGGGTACCGGGACGTTAGATGATCAAGTATAACGGCCACGCCCCGAGTCACACGTGTCCTTGACCTGAATTTGGCCTTGAGCACGGGGGGTATTTTGGGTATTTCACCAAAATTCGCCGCGGAAACAGTTATTGTTTTGCGGGCACGAAATTTGTAGGTTAATTAGACATGAACTATAACATCCTATTTGTTTATAGGATCTCAAGTCCAAGTGCTGAATTTTCCTTTTAAATTTCGTGTATGTATGTTATACCTGATATACTGATCTTTTTGTTGCAGATCTGCGATGTCTTCTCGTCACGCTCGGCTTTCCAGGAGTCGCTCTCACTCGCAGCACAGCGAGGAGGAGGCTCCCGCTGTATCTTCTTCAGCGGCTTCTTTTTACGGGGGTGAGAATTTTATACTTTCTGTATCCCGGATTGACCTCTCGCGGGTCATGAAGGAAGAACCGACACCCCTCCCGCGGGGGTTAAGGTCTGTATCCCGGATTGACCTCTCGCGGGTCATGAAGGAAGAACCGATACCCCTCCCGCGGGGGTTAAGGTCTGCATCCCGGATTGACCTCTTGCGGGTCATGAAGGAAGAACCGATACCCCTCCCGCGGGGGTTAAGGTTTCAGACTTGTTTTGCTTTAGCCAATTCAAGTCTTCGGATATATTGGGGCGATCTCGTGTTGTCTTGCACTTTGGAGACCGGTGCGTGTTATCACACTATCTACGTGATGATACATACCGTTCCCCTGGTGTAGGACACTCGAGATCGTCTCTCCAATGATCCGTTAAATGATCTCATCTTGTTTTTTATGAGACAGATTTTCTGACTCTATGCTTTGCGGTTTGTTGCAGTCGAGTTTCCCGGAGGTAGCCTTCCTCACCATGTCCCCACAGGTTGTAGCCAGGAAGTGTTCTCTTCAGCTTCCGCCCGGCAGATCATCGATCCACTTCCGCAGTTCTGCCGAGATCGTTCAGACGATTTCTGTCGCTTGATAAAGGATGGAGGGCGTCACTGTTTACGCCAGCTCATCACCGATGCTCCCCTCACTGCAGATGCTACTTCTACTGAGGCTTTAAAGAAGCCAGATTTTTTATTCGGGGATCACACCGAGGATCCTGCTGCGCTAACTCTTGATGAGGAGCACTGGCTGACCCTTGACGAGGGAGCCTTTTTATATATCCCCTCTATTCCTCGCCAGTGTTCTTTTACTAACTTGGAGGGACAGGCTGTGGGGCGACAGATGTCCTGGCCTCTTACCCACACTGCTATCCACGTTCAGTGTGGATACATTTCTCACCATAAGAATCCCGGTTCTCTTGGGTATCAATCCGTTTGCGGCCTTCGACCCGGGATCATGGGTCTTGATACTGCACCCCCAGGTGAGGTATCGGCGGCCGCTCTTACCGTGAAGAACCGTCTAGCTCAGCTTGGAAGACAGTTACCTCACCCGGAGTACAGATGTTATGGTTGGGCTTCCTCACTGGCTAAGGGATGGTGGGCTCGCTTGACCAGTTATGTCCTGGGACGCTGGGAGAGAGATTTAAAGAGCAGTGGATTATATACGCCCATACGAGCCACCATGCTCGGACTTCCAGTTAGCTGCCGTCACTTCATGGCGTTGGTCGAGACATATATGCCTGATAGCAACACCTTTTTGACCAGTGGCGGAGAGCTAGGGTTGGCTCTTCATGAGATGCACCAGGTTTCCGGCCTTCTGATGGGGGATTGTCCATATCAGGAATACTTTCCTTCAAGCCAGCAGTTGGAGCGGCTGAAGAAAGATACTCCAGACATGTATAATACACTCTGGGACCTCACTTGCCATTATTATACCTCCTTGATACAGACTTCTCCCCTGGCGAAGAAGAAGAAGCAAATCAGTTTAAGGCAGTTTGCTCTTTACCTGTTCCCTAATTTGGAGGATGATTCCGGGGAGCCTATGCACGAGTTAGATGTATTGACTCCTGCTGCCATTAATGAGCTGATGGAGAGGGCCGAGGCCCGTTCTTATACTATCGCCAGTGCTGAGGGAGCTTTTTCAGCAGGAACCAAATTTCGTTCATTTCTTCGTCGTGCATATAAGCCTATTGAGCCCCGTTCTTTGTTAGCAGGCTACCTTGCTCTTTGGCTAAAGAAGTGTGTCGTTCCGTACCAATCTTCGGACGCTCTACCTCTCGAGGTGCTCTTCCCTGCGGTCCAGCTGGCTTATGGGAGGGAGCTTTCTCTGCTTCCAGCGATGGTTGCGAGTATCCATTGCGGGCTTAGGAGTGTAGTCAGCATCCTTACATAGGTGGGTCCTGAGCCATCAACTGAGCTTATTTGTCCGAAGGTTGAGCTTCCTTACGCTTACTTGATGGCGTGGTTCGTTCTTCACCGTCCGGACTTGATGTCGGCGCCCAGCGCCGTTGATGCTCCCGTCCCTTTCCTACAACTGTTGGAGAGGAGTAGGTGGCTTGGGAAGAAATTTGAAGATGTACAACAAGCACTTCAAGTTCGTCGGAGTTGGGAGCTCTTCAAGTGCTTTCCTCACTTCTCGGGACGTTATGGCGAGGAGATGACTGACATGGAGAAACCTCGAACTAACCGGACTGTTCTTGACGTCGGTTGCTTTCGCTGGTTGGTGAACATCCGTGTCGGGTATCTTGTTCTCCGGGTGAAGAACCGGTGTCACATAGAGCCTTACCTTCCCTGTCGCTTTGCTCGGCAGTTTGGCTATGACCAACTATACGTTGGGAACCCGAGCCGGGGTTTACAGGTTAAGGGAGGGCTTGTCGACGGCATACGAGCGTGGCTATGGACCATGGTTGGTTGCACCGGGGCTCAGTTTGCTCTTCCTTCGTATAAGCGCAAGCCGATGATTACCTTCCTCAGCTGCAAGTGGTTCCTTTCGGCTTATGAATCCATAGGTGTAAAGAGCTTTTCGGAGTTAGAGTCCGAGCACTTGGTCCAGGCTGCTATGGCGGCTGCTAGGAGGCAGGGGAAGAGGTCTGCTCAATCTCCTCCTTCAAGCAGAGTTGATGGAGAGCACCTTCCTGCGGATGGCGACGAAGCTTGTGAGGAGGAAATGGGCATAGACACCGACCAAGTAGAACTTGATGCAGGTTTGTCATGCTTCTTGATTCGCTTCTCCTCAACCTTGGCACGTGAAATAATCCTTGTTGTTTCAGGTGGATCGGCCGATGACCATGAACCTCTCGCCTCACGTCGTGCAAAATCTAAGTTTGGTGGACAAACTTCGCACAATCGTCCCATCGGTTCCAAGAGGGGTGGTCCTTTGAAAAGGAAGAAGGTTGCCTATAGACCTCCTGTCGATCAACGCTCTCATGGAGTAGATTCCGGAGGCTTTGCCGATAGGGAGGAAGGTAACCCTCCGTTACTTTCAATATTTTGACATGATTTACCTTCTGGGATTCATAGCCGTACTTTATGTTCCAGGGTTCCTTGAAAAGGGTGAACTTCCATTGCCTCCTGCATCCCCTGGTCCGGATAACATGGATTGCTTCGTGCAGCAGATGTGCGACGCCTTTCATGACGGCTCTCTGGGCATCGATTTGAACATTGATCTTGGGCCAGAGTATAGCGTCGAGCCCACCGCTTCTTACTCAGGTATACCTGCATCCGATAATATATCTTTTGATTACAGGGAAAGAGAACTCGACTGAGGGTGAATCCTTTCATGATGTAGGTTTTGAAGACCAGGGGAATGCCTCTGCGCCGAGTTTCTGCGGTCCTGACGCTGGGCTGCTAGTCGATATGCTGGCTGAACAGGCCGCCAGAGGAACTGCGGGACCGCCCTTTACGAGCGATGCACTCACAGGTACATCATCAGCCACCAGGACTGATTCTCCCTTGACTACCGACCCTCCCCGTGTTGCAGAAGATGATGGACTTGCAGGTATGCCAATGATCTTATCACCCTGATTCTCTTTATTTGCCTAAATTTCCATTTTGACTAATAAAGAGGTATAACTGTAGGACCAGGCGTTGTGCCTGATGCTGCTGCAGTTTCCGGGGCTGATAGTTTGCCTGAGAGCCATGTCTCTTTGCCACAGCCGAGAGATACGACTGATTTGCCTGCAGGGGTCGATGCACCCTTCATGGCTAATCCTGCTGTTATCTCAGAGCCTACCGTGTCTCCACCCGAGGGAAATTCCACCAGTACAGGTATACTTCGAATTTCCTCTCGGATTTCCTTGTCGTATTTGATAATCTCTTAACTTCCCCATTGTTGTTTGCAGGAGCTCGATCATCTCTATATGAGTATGTTCGCGTCCTTTTGGCTGATACCGATCCCGAGAAAGAGATTTTTCGCGCGGACCTCAACTTCTTCACCGCCTTTTATAATGGCATGATTGAGAAACTTCTTCTCCGGGGATACTGCTTTGACCAGTTCAGGCGTTCCTTTTCTCGCCACATGCTGATGATGAGGGAAGAAGGATACCCAGAGTTGGCTGATTCCTTCACTGCTGATTTTACTGCTCTGGAGTCAGAGGTTCAAGAATTGAGGGATTTGAAGGCTGGCGGAGCTTCTTCTTTTATGTCCTCTCAGATGGAGGATAGAATGACTCAATGGCGTGACTTGAGATCTTCCATTAGCAGCGAGCTCCGTTCACGCGAGCACTCTGTTGCACAGCTGATGGCCAACCTGGCGAAGAAGGACACCAGCAGAGGCGAGTTACTCAGCTCCCTAGATTCCGCTCGTGCAGAGATAGCTAGGCTGAAGGAGGCCTTGGGACGTGCCGAAGAGTCTGCTGCTATAATCACCGAGGACCTGATTGGATTGGAGCGTTCTCGTGAGTGGACGCTCGACAAGCTGGGATCAACACAAGAGGGATTGATGAAGCTGCGAACTGAAGCCGCTGAGGTCTTGAGCAGTTCCGAGGATTCTGTTCGAGCTCGCGTGCAGGCAGAGTTCGAGCAGAGTTATATGGACAGGCTTTCCGGTTTAGAGTCTCACATTCTTAGTCGTCAGCTGCCTTCGGGTTGACGAACTTGTTGTTGTATGCTTTTGTCTTGATCTTTTATGAGAGACTCCTTATTTGCTTCTTTTTACATGATGTTTCTTGATATGCCGTGGTATCTTCTTTAATCGGTAAAAGACTAAACCGGCTATACGTGTTAGGTATAGACTTTGGGATTATTGGCCAACCCCCAGCCCTCAACGGGTTTGACTTGCCTTTACCGACTACCGTTTGAATCGGGCTAGCATGCGGATTATCTGAATCCGTTCCGCATGTAACGTTGCTCTAAGAAAATTGCTTCTCTTAGACTTAGTGCTATGATTTTGAATACATAGACTTCGTCTTTCTCACGGGAAAGACTACCCGGCAGCGCGTATTAGGCGCCGACTTCATCCCTGTCTTTTCTGAAAGCAAAGCCAAGGGAAAGGTGAGACTAGAAGTGGGATCTCCACTCCGAGAATCAAAAAGATTCGGATAACCCTAACTGTCGTAAGGTTTGGTTATCGAATCGCAAGGTTCGAACGACCCTAACTGTCGTAAGGTTTGGTCATCGAATCGAAAGGTTCAAACGACCCTAACTGTCGTAAGGTTTGGTCATTTGACTCTGAAGAGGAAGAATTTTATATTCTATCTTCAGCAGGAAAGGAAACTCGAGGTGGGATCTCCACCCCCAGGACCCGATAGGTGAAACTAGAAGTGGGATCTCCACTCCGAGAATCGAGAAGATTCGGATAACCCTAACTGTCGTAAGGTTTGGTTACTCGAATCAAAAGGTTCAAACGACCCTAACTGTCGTAAGGTTTGGTCATTTGACTCTGAAGAGGAAGAATTTTATATTCTATCTTCAGCAGGAAAGGAAACTCGAGGTGGGATCTCCACCCCCAGGATCCGACAGGTGAAACTAGAAGTGGGATCTCCACTCCGAGAATCGAGAAGATTCGGATAACCCTAACTGTCGTAAGGTTTGGTTACTCGAATCAAAATGTTCAAACGACCCTAACTGTCGTAAGGTTTGGTCATTTGAATTGAAAGTGGACCTCTCGTTCATTGGAGGAATCGAGAGGGGATTTTGGTTGTGGTCCTAACTGTAGTAAGGTTTGACCAAGTGGGAAATTTGAGAACGACCCTAACCGTAGAAGGGTTTGATCGATCGATTTGTGGACCTCTCGTTCTTTGGACGAATCGAGAGGGGAATTTGGCTTTGGTCCTAACTGTAGTAAGGTTTGACCAAAGGAATTGTGTGGTGGAGACTATGAGTAGTCAAACATCACTGAAGGTTTTGTGAGGAAAGATTAATCCATTGAATGATTAGATCTCATCTCAGCAAAAGAGTGCTTGTGAGAGTTAGATTCTGACAAACAAGAATATTCGGAATTCGAATATTGATTTCTTGTTCATCAGCGACCGGGTTATCCCTAAGAATACCCCGATGTGGTATTCTTCCGGGAACTTCCCGGTACCTCAATTCTTTTGAGGATACTAAGGATAGTATCTCTTCAGAAATTTACCATTTATTGGCATCATGAGCCGGTCACCGTCTTTGGTGACTAGGCGATAGGCGCCGTTCGAATAAACTGTTTCTACTACGAATGGTCCTTCCCATTTGGGTTCGAATTTGCCTTTCTTCTTGGAGTTAAGGATCATAGGACGCTTCTCGGTTAAGACCAAGTCCCCTTCCTTAAAACTCCTTTGTCGAACTTTTTTGTCGAAGGCTCGAGAAATCCTGGCTTGGTAAAACTCGATGTGCTGTTGAGCTTCCAGGCGCTTTTCATCGAGCATCTCGAGTTCTTCGAGGTGCTTCTGATGCTGTTCTTCGGTCGTCATCTGAGTTGCAAGAGCGATCCGAAGAGATGGAATTTGGATTTCCAAAGGGAGAACGGCTTCGCATCCATACACCAATGAGTACGGGGTTGCGCCGGTCGGTGTACGTACCGTGGTACGATAGGCCCATAGAGCCGCGCCGAGCTTATCATCCCAATCCCGCTTGTTATTTCTCACAAGCTTTGACAAGAGCTTTATGATAGTCTTGTTGAAGGCTTCAGCTAACCCGTTTGCTGTGGGATTATAAGCTGTTGACGAGATGTCCTGAATTTTGAACTTTTCGCAGAACCTTATGAAGGCGTTGCTGATAAATTGAGGACCGTTGTCATGTATGATTCGTCTTGGAACACCATGCCTGTAGATGATATGGTGCTTGATGAATGCAATGACGTTGCTCGTCTTGACTTCTCTGAGTGGGACTGCCTCAGCCCATTTGGAGAAGTAATCAGTAATCGCCAGGATGAACCGGTCACCTTTAACCGAAGGGGGGTTTATAGGACCAACAATGTCCATTCCCCAAGTCTCGAACGGCCATGACGTAACCGAAGGATGCAGATGCTCCGGAGGTTGGTGCATATAATTCGCGTGTACTTGACATGCGTGACACTTCCGAGCATATACGATTGCCTCATGCATCATAGAGGGCCAAAAGTATCCCATTCTCCTGATGCGATCATAGAGCTTGGGACCAGGTTGGTGCGCGCCGCACTCTCCTTCATGTGCTTCTTTAAGCACTTCTTCAGCTTCTTTGGTTGATAGACACCGTGCCAGCACGCCATCATACCCCCTGCGGTATAGCGTTCGATTCTCTGTATTATAGTAGAATCTCGGAGCTCTTCGTCTGATCGACTCTCTCTCCTTCACGTCTTCTGGCAAGATTCCATGCAAGACGTAGTCGATGATGGGGAAGCGCCAATCTCGGGGTTCAAACTCAGCCTGAGTTGTGTGCACCTCCTGGGCCTCTTCCTCCTTGCCATTTTCATCATGAAGT
Source organism: Asparagus kiusianus (assembly GCA_022839385.1). NCBI lineage: Eukaryota > Viridiplantae > Streptophyta > Magnoliopsida > Asparagales > Asparagaceae > Asparagus > Asparagus kiusianus. The sequence continues at coordinate 8,432 of BQKN01067200.1, forward strand.
GGTACTAAGAGTTGGTGCGTTCTTACCGTAACAAATTGCTCTGTTCCGGGAGGCTGTGCCAAGGACACAGCTAAAGCTGCTAACGCATCTGCATAGGTGTTCTGCAGCCGCGGAACGTGCTCGATGAAGAATCCTTCAAACGACTCCGCTAGCTCCACTACCATCTTGTGATAAGGAATTAAATCCTGACTTCGGACTTCGTATTCCCCTTGCACTTGTTTGACGATTAGTTGAGAATCACCGAAGGCTTCGAGATACTCAACCCCCAGCTCTTTGGCAAAGTTGAGTCCTATAATCAGTGCGTTATACTCTGCCACGTTATTCGAGCACGGCTCAGTTAATGAGTAAGCTCGAGGCATGACATGTTTTCCCGGGGAGACTAAAACCACCCTAACTCCGGAGGAGACCTTAGAACATCCAGGAGTACCTGCGGCATTAGCTGCTCGTGAAGCACCATCGAAGTACAAACGCCACACTTGTTGGTGTGAAGTTGCATTGACTTCGTGGGTTTCATCAGGTAAATCGTCATATACCTCGGCGACGTCCGTAGTTGGATTAGCTGCCAAGAGATCACAAATAGCTTGTCCTTTTACTGACTTCTGCTGTTTGAAGTGCAGATCGTATTGGGACAAGAGTAAAGCCCACTTCGCTAATCGCCAGCTCATGGAAGCCGGTTGAGTCATGAATACTCGGACCGGGTTAACTTTGGAGATGACGTAGATGGTTTGTCCAACCAAATAATGCCGCATCTTCTGGATGGCGAACACTAAGGCTAGGCATTCCCTCTCAATCATGGGATATCGAGATTCTGCGCCTACCATGGTTCGGCTTAAATAGTATACCGCCTGCTCGTGACCGTTATCGTCATCTTGTGCAAGCAATGCACTTAATGAGTGGCTCGTCGCCTTGACATAAATCAAGAACGGTTTGCCCGATTTCGGTGCAACGAGTACGGGAGGTTTCGAGAGATATTCTTTAATACTCTCGAATGCCTGTTGACAAGTATCGTCCCATACGAATGACACGCCCTTCTTTGTGAGCCTGGAGAACGGTTGGCACTTCCCCGAGAGGTTCGAGATAAACCGACGGATATAAGCCAATCGCCCTTGCAGTCCTCTGAGCTCTTTGAGGTTTCTCGGAGGTTGCAATTCATTGATCGCCTTCACTTTGTCCGGATCAATGTGAATACCTTTGGTGGTGACGACGAACCCCAGGAATTTTCCACTAGCCATTCCGAGGAAAGACTTGGTGGGATTCATCTTTAATTGATGGGCCCGCATCAAGTCGAACATGGTCTTTAAGTCTTTGATGTGATCATTTTTATCACGACTTTTCACGACCAGATCGTCCACGTAGCACTCGACTGTCTTTCGGAGATGTTCCTGAAAGATCTTTGACATAGCTCGCTGATATGTAGCACCTGCATTCTTCAAGCCGAAGGGCATGACTGTGTAGCAGAATACGCCGAGAGGTGTTCGGAATGCGGTGTGCTTTTCATCATCTGGATGCATCTTTATCTGGTTGTAACCAGAGAAACCATCCATAAAGGACATCCTCTCAAACCCACACGTGTTGTCGATGATAACATCCGTGATGGGGAGAGGAAAATCATCTTTTGGGCAAGCAGCATTGAGGTCCCTGAAGTCAATGCATATCCGGATCTTCCCGTTCTTCTTTAGGACCGGAACAATATTGGCAAGCCATTCGGGATGTTGCTCTTCTCGGATAAAACCCGAATCGATGAGCTTTTTGACTTCAGCTTCGATTGCTTCCATCATTTGCGGACGAAACCGTCGTTGTTGTTGCTTGACTGGTTTGACATCCGGTTTAATGTTGAGACGATGCACCGCTACATTTGGATCGAGACCTGGCATGTCTTCATAATTCCAGGCGAACACGTCGATGTACTCCCGGATAAGAGAAATCAACTCTTCCTTCTCTTCAGGTAAGAGGCTATCGCTGATGAATATTGGCTTTGGATTCTCCTCGGTGCCCATATTCACCTGAACGACTGGGTCTTCGGTAGGAGGCTCTCTCTGCTCGAACCGGTCTCCATACTGCATGTTTAAGTGATGTACCCACGGGTCTTCCCATGTCGGCATCTCATCATCTTCCTCCATTGTCGCTGGATCGACCGTAGTCATGTTCGACATTAGCTTCTTGAACACTTCACCAAGACTAGCGTCGGAATCCCAACCCGAAGAGTCGGAAGAATATCCCTTCCTAGTCTTGTTAGCAATCTGGTCGATGATTTGCCAGCCACACTCATCATCTGATGAGACGTAGCCTAGCCCTCTTTTGTGGCGATAGTAATTATCGGGTTTTCCCTTCGGTACATAGGCCATCCGGGGTGGAACCCGTGGACCTCGACCAAAGAAAAGACCCTCTCCGATCTTGAAGTCATAGCCATGCATTTCCATCATGTTGCGCGCTTTTGCATCGTATTTGGATAAATGACGGGCTGGTTTATCATCGTTGTCTTCCTCCTCCAAGAAATGGTTGGGGGTCGGAAATGCTCTTCCTTTGCCGTAGACGACCTCCTTTCCACCCCCAATCCCTGCGGGGATGATAAGCGTTGTTCCGCAAGGGTCGTGTACCTGCTTCTTCGTCAAACAAAATGATTGAAGAGGCATATACAAATCAGGGTTAGCACAGAGTTCGTTAGTGATATCATCGAGACCTGTCGAGTACTCTAAATCATCGTTTATTGATAGTTCTTCGGCAAGTTGCCAATTACAACTATCTTCCGATGATTTATCATCGTCAAGATTGATTACAATGGGTACAATGTCGTTTAAAACAAAACCGCCATCATAATTAAGCCCTGGTTCGGTATCAGCTTCATCTCCGCTGTCCGTTCCTTGGGCCGATGGTTCAGTATCGGATTCGGCGCCGTATAAAAGGGAATCGGTGAAATAATTCTCCAATCCCTTAAACGGTTGCTTATCCGCGACCACCGTCTTGACTTCATTATCTGTGCCCACATATTTAAAGCACTGATGTAGAGTTGACGGGACTATAAGGTTACCGTGGATCCAAGGTCGACCCAACAGTAAATTATAGGATGTTTCCGCGTCAATCACATAACAAGTGACCTCCGACCTCAAATCCCCGATCTGGCACTTAATTCGGATCTTCCCCAAGGGCCTAGACCCGCTGGTGTTGAATCCGTAGATCGTCGTGCCAGTGGACGCTAATTTGCTAGTCGGGATTCTGAGATGATGCATCAATCGGAATGGCATGATGCTCACAGCGGAACCCGGATCGACTTGGATCCGGTTGACAACGCTGGAGCCGATATGCCCGGTGAAGTACAACGGCCTATCATGATTGGAGTTCCTTGTCTGCATGTCTTCTTTGGTGAAAGAGATGCAGGGGAAGTGATGTGCCGCCAGATTGCAATGCTGAGCTGACGACTCCGGTTCTTCGGAAGATGGTTTGATCCGAGTCAAGAAGGCTTCGGAATCACTCAAGGCTTCTTGTAGTGCCTTCCGTGTATCCTTCGACAATCGCAGCAACTCGTATAGAGTTATCCTGGCCGGGATGTTGGCCAATTGCGCCATAATGTCGAAATGGGGCTGAGAGCTTGCATTCCCCGGTTTGTCTCGTCCAATTGGATTATTGAATCGAGACGGCCTCGGGTTCTGAGCTTCTTGACGTACGGGCTCTTTTCCCTTATCCTTCTGTGGGATTCTCTCCGTCGCCACTGCAGGTGTTGGGGGAATTGCTGAAATTCCCAACTCTGCAAGCGTCTTGGAAGGTGGAGTTTTGGTACCCAATTGCTCAGTAGCCTCCGGATACTCATTCCCGCTTCGGGTTGCGAAAGCTTCTTGCTCGTCCTCAGAAAGTGGGAAGGTTGGAATTTTGTCATCATCCACCCCCGGTATGGCATAAGCACCATAACAGGATTTGCCCTTCCTCTTCGATTTCTTCTTGTTCTTTGTGGAAGAGGTCCCGGCCCACTGTTCATCTGCGATCAAGTCCGGATGAACCCACAAGATTTCGCCATTTGGGGCTGTGTGTGGCACAAGCCCTTTCTGGCGCTGCTGGTGTGGATCATCGTTCACTGTCTTCACCGCCGCTTTGATCACCGACTCGTGTTGGAACCAACTCGAGGGAACAGATCCAAAGCTAATGGACACGGTATTTGCACCCACCTTCTTCTCCTTGGGCTGTTTCATGGTGATGACCCCAACATCGATCAGGGCCTGAATCTTGTCCTTGAGAGCGTAACACACCTTAGTAGGATGATGCACCGCTCGGTGGAATGCGCAGTATTTCGGATCGTTGACCCTCTTGGCATCTTCCTGATCCTGAATTGGCGGCAGCTTGATCTTGTTGTTCTCGACCAAATACTTGAAGATACCGGGGATTTCATCTTCTTTGAACGAGTAAACCTTTGGGAACCTCGGCTCCCCCACCTTTTGCTTCTGGGGCTGCTGTTGCCACCTGGGTTGTTGAGGCGCCCTCTGTTGCTGCTGTTGCGGCTGCTGGGGCTGTTGAGGCTGTTGCGGCTGTGCTTGCACCTCAAAGACCTGATTTGCGACCACCGCATTTGCATGCGCCTTCCCTTTACCCTTGGGGGTAAAATTTGGTTGTGGGGCATTGTTGGGTATTTGTCCCCTCTCTGCCTTTTTCCTCTTGAGGAATCGTTCAGCTCGCTCTCCACGCATCTTCAAATCTTTCCAGGTTTTAGATGGCGCCATTCCCATGGCTTCAAGGATGTCGAGCGTCAAATTGTTGTGGCAAGTCTCGAGGATGAAATCCTCGCTGACCGGATCCCTGCAATTCATAGCCTTGTTCCGGAACCTTTTCACGAAGTTTTCAACCGTCTCGCCGTTCTTTTGTTTTTCATCGAACAGCGTGCCGATTGAAACCTCGGTGTCATCATCAAAGAAGTTTGTTAGGAACATGTCCTCCATGTCATCCCAGCCGTTGATGCTCCCAGGCTTGAGACGGCGGTACCAATCGAAGGCAGCTCCGCGAAGAGTGCCGACGAATGACCGCACCATGAGGGGCTCATTTCCGGAAATGATTCCTAAATGAGACTTGAAGTAGATTAAATGCTGGGTAGGGGAACCCTTCCCATCAAACGGCGTAAAGTTAATCAGATTGAACTTTGCCGGATATGGGATCGATTCCCACTCCCTTGGATATAGGCAGGGTATACCGGATCTTTTTATCTCCTGAGCATTCATCAATGCATTGATCTTGCTTTCCAGGTCTTTCATCTTCCTGTCCTCACTCGTCTCGGTCTTCGAGTGGCTTCTGGGAGAGGGGGCGTGGTCCTCTTTTGCATTATCCTCTGTGGGACCACCCCCAGTGCTGGTGTTGACAGGAGGGATGTTGGCATTATCCGCTTCCCGCTCATGCTCCTCTGGATTGCGTTGGCTCGGTTCTCCTTGGTGAACTGTCATCGCCGCGATCTGTTGGTCGTGCATCTCCCTCATCCGCTGCATGGCCATCTCCATTTCAAATTTGAAGCTCTCCTTTTGCTTGGCCAGGGCTTCTTCAAGTATCTTCGACATTTGCTCGGCGCTGATCATGAGCGATTCATAAGGTTGGCCTGCACTTGAAGCCGTGTCATCGGATGCGATGGCGGAGCACGTATCAGAATCAGCATCGGATTCCTCTTCTTTTAGGGAAAGTCCCTTATGTACTCTTGGGTAATTGTTTCGTTTGATGGTTCCCGACCGCAACCATGTCATGCATCGGGATGCCTCGGCAAGCTGCTCCAAGTTGAGACGTGGTGTTGATCCCCCTCTGCCGGTCATGTTGACTGACACTTTCGAGTATTCATCCTCTCGGCGGAGCGGTTTCTTCTTATGGAAACGCTTCGGCTTGGAGAGTCTCTCGAATACCGAGATTCTTGTTGGGGTCTGAGCACAGCAACACTTGGACAGCACTGCCTTGATAATGTTGGCACACGGGCAGTGGGACTCCTGCATGTACCTCTTTCGAGATTTTTCCACACCCCCAGCCCTGTAGTACAGCTCATCAGCTTGATAGCTGGAGCAACCTACGGAGTGCTGGTGGATGTCCCTCGGTATAACACGCTCATCCTCAGACGAGTGTGTTTCCCTTTGGGAATGCAAAAATTGGTTAGATTTTTCAAGAGTGGCCCGTTCAATTTTACGCTTTTGGGAGCGTAGAAATCGAACGGGCTCTTTCAGTTCGGCTCGCAATTCAGTGCGGCCGGTGATAGGGGCTTTCCCTTTGTCAATACTCTTGGGGGGATTGATTCCACCCCCAGTCTGGATTTTAGTTTGGGGACCTTTCAATGGTCCCAGCCTTTCTTTGACGGGTATTCTGCCTCGGTTCTCCGGTAAGGGACCGAGGCGACTCGTCAAAGGAACCTGGGATCTTGAATGATCCCCTTTTTTACCTGGCCCTGTTGAGGGTGCCGGTACGGGAGGAGTAGGCTCTGATTTGGTTGAATTCTGGGCGATAACCTTGCCCTTCTTGGTTTGAGGTGTTGGGTTTGCCTTGGGCACCCACACCGATTTGCTCTTGGACGGCGTTTTGACCGCCGATTCTTGCTGCATCTCCTCTGCCTTCTTTAGGAGGAGCCGGGCATGTGCAAGTAGAGCGCGGCGCTTCTTGATTCGCTCCTCGAGCGTGGAGCGGTTCCTTTTGACGCGGATCCACTCGTTTGCTTCTGATTTGGAGGGGAGGTTGATTACCTGCCGCTGCTCTTGTCGCTGCCTCGACTTCAAGTCCTCTGCATAGCGCACTCCATCCTTTGACTCCTTGGCCTTGGCGAGCTGTTGAGCGAGACGTTGGCGACGTCTTTGAAGCGCTCTCTTTGATGGAGTTGGAGCAGCATCACCTATCGCCTTTGTGGCGGTTGTGAGGGCCGGATCTACAGCCTTAATCACGCTGATCGACGCGGGGCCGTTGCGTGGTACGGGCGTAGTGGCAGCGATGGCGGAGTCTCGGATTGAGGAGTTGGAGATCCCACGACCCCTTTTGGGAGATGAGTTCTTTCTACGCCGTTGCGGAGAGGCGGATCTGGAGGAGGAGGAGGAGAGGTACTCTTCGAACTTCTTCTGATCGAATTCGTATTCGATCTCTTCATTCACCCGGATCTTGAAGGCCGGTTGCGTCACTCCGATCTCGGCAGCGAGGTCGGCGGCTCCCACTGTGGTCGCCAGCTTGTTTCCGGTAAAAGTTGCTGTTTTCATTGCTGTTCTCTTTTTTTTG
>BQKN01067201.1:0-35065 GCA_022839385.1 Asparagus kiusianus
TCGATCAGGCCAAGTACGAAGAGTACTTGTCTTCCTCCTCTTCCGGTGGCGAAGCGTCCCGCAAGCGCCATAGAGCCCTGCACGGGAGCCGACCTCAGACGGCCAAAACTCCCGCACCAGAAAGCTCTATCGGAGTCCCAATAGGGAAATCCACCCCAAACGCTCTCGAGGCCAAGTCCCATATCGAGAGCAGGGGGAAAGGGTCTACTAAATGGGTCGCCAAACGACCCTCAGTAGCACCTATCCCGAAAGAGACACCAGTTCGTTCCGGCACAAGCCACCCCGCCGCTGCTCACGCAAGTTCCCCCTCCGACGGGAGAACTAACCAACAGCAACGACGGAAGCTTGTCGGGCAGAAGACCCAAACCTCCGCTTCGCACAATGGCCTGAACCACCATACAGGCCCAAGAAGCGAGAGACGAGATGGCGGCTCGCCCAACATCGGGAGGCCCTCCAAACCAGGGGCGCTAACCGAGAAGGAGGGGACCACCCGCTCAGGCGGACTTCGCTTTTCAGGTCATATCCCTGACGCGAACAAACCACCCCAAGTAAGTGGACCTATCCAAGAAGGCGAATCCTCGAAGGCTGGCGAGCCTCGCCATGAGACCTTGGCGGATAAGCGTAAAGGCAAGGAGATAGGCAACGCGTCGCGAGCCAGCTCGTCTAAACAAAGGGCTGAAACTCGCCTACGCGCTAGAGTTCGCCCAAACGCGAAAACTCGCCCGTCAAGGCGAAACCGCCTAACTCCGACGCCGCAACATTCCACCCATTGTGCCCCAGAGAGCACATCCGGAGATCCTTCGTGTACTCACCCGGGTGATCTTTCCGATGCTGGGGGTTGTCACCAACCACCCACGGAAGATCTACGAGAATATTTAATTCTCAAGCGCACCATGCACGAGGTGAACCCTCAGTGCCACTGCGAAAGGCTCATCCACACAGTACTCGCCGACTGCCAATGCGTAGTAACGGCGAAGCCTTCTGTGTTTGAGAGAATTTCTCGACAACCCTCTCACCAGAGGACCTCTCGTCGAAGGCGTTGTCGCCAAAAGAGACGCGCTACTGACGACCCAGAGCTCTCGTCCGTCACAATCAACATGACGGACAAGGGCAAGACGGCACTTTCCGATTCCCCAGATTCAGAGTCCATTTTGGGACTCGATCCCTGGTTTGCCCAACACCAGCAAGAGGGCATATACCAGCGTACCCGTAGTCGCAGAAGGATGAAGAGCGGGATTGACTACTCCACCGTACCACCTCCCTCCTACCGCGAGGACGAGGTTCACTCAGCAGCGGCCACTTCTCAAACTTCGCACTCAAGTCAGGACGCGAGGGCGCGGGTGCACATGACCGACCTTACCCATGACCAGACGGTCGCTCAAAAGCTCAAAGAGCAACAGGCGACCATCGACTCTCTGCGGGAGATGATGGAACAGCTTCTGAACAAGAAGAAGAAGAAGAAAAGAACCCAACGCCCCTTACCTCGGCAAACGGGGGATAGAGAGTGGGTACCTCCTCACCGTCCGGCGATGGAAACGGAAGATGACGATAATCGACAATCCGATTATTCTTCCAAGACGTCGCTAGGGACGTCGCACACCGGGGATGGCTCCCGTGACAAAAGGTTCGATGAGTTCCAGGACCAGCTCAACGCGCTGAAGCTTCAGCAAAACATGAACAAGCTGGGGGTGGTCCGCCCCTACCCTGTCGAATGGGACACGGTCCCATACCCAGCAAAGTTCAAGCCGATCAGCTTGGTGCAGTTTGACGGCAAGGGCTCGCCCTCGCAGCACATCTACTACTTCATGGCGCAAACCGGATTCCTTACTGGAAACGACGCCATTCTCACGCGACTCTTCATAGGCACCCTCAAGGGGGTGGCCTTTGAATGGTTCCGCAAGCTGGAGCCCGGCTCCATCAAAGCATGGGCCGACGTCGAAAAGCTCTTTTTAGCCCGCTTCTTCGACGACGACACCGAAGTATCAATGGCTACTCTCCTTGCTGAAAAGCAACGAAAGTCGGAGTCGGTCAACGACTTCGTCAAAAGGTTCCGGAACCGGTCTGTCCACTGTCGGGACCAAGTCTCCGAGTCGACGCTTATCGAGATGTGTCGCAACAATCTATCGATCCATATCCTGTCTAAGATAGGCGCGGTAGAAACCCGGACGTGGAAAGAACTTGTTCGTCAAGGCGAGCAAGTAGAAAACATGATCAAGAGGTTGGAGGCCGAAGAACCCCAGCCCAAGAAAGGAGCTGCAGAGCCAGCCGCGCCAAAGAATCCCCCTCGGACAAGAGGAAAGGAGATCATGGCTGTGGACTCTGCTCCGACGCCAAAGACTGCTCCAAAACCGAAACCTAGGCAATTCGAACAACGCCCCCCACGGCACTATGACTTCAAAGAAGACCAGGTGGTGGCAACGCTCGATACCCTGCTCAAGAGTGGTCGAATCAAACTGCCTGAAGCTACAAAACCTGAGGAGGCAGATAAAACCGGTGACCCGACCTACTGCGCTTATCACCGATTCCTTGGTCACCACACGACCAAATGTTACGTCCTCAAGGACAAGCTCCAGGCCCTCTACGATGCAGGAGTCTTGAAGAAAGAGAAAGTTCAAAAGCAGGTGACCACAAACATGATCACCTTGAGCTTTGGAACAGATCTCCCAGAAGTTCATGCTCCAGCGGGGGTGATTCCCATCCCCAAAGCGGTTCTGAGGGTCACCAATGACGATCCTCACAACCAGCGGGAGAAGGGCTTGGTACCACAGACCCTGCCATCGGGGCAGATAATGTGGGTCCACCCAGACCTCCTCAACGACGAGCAATGGACCGCGCGACCGCCGAAGGAGGCCCAACGAAAACATTGCAACGTTGTCTCTGCCATTCCGGACAGAGACGGCCCAGCGATGGCCACCCTTACTGACTCCGAAGAAGACACAAACGTCTTCGCCACGAGGGCTGGAAAAGAGTTCGCCAAAGAATATCCCGCGAGGGTAGAGAACGCGGCAAGACCTCCCGCAAGGCCAACCGCCACAACCCCTCCTAATCCAGAGGCACCCAGCTCAAGCCGCCAACCTTTCAGGTTCAACGTGCTCGCACAACTGAAAAGCATCCCGGCGCGAATTACCATGCACGACCTCCTTAGACTATCCAGGTCTACTCGGGAGGCCCTACAGGAGGCGTTGGCGGATTCGGAGGCTTTCTCGACCCATTTCTTGAAAGAGACGGAGGCGGAACAAGAATGTGCGAATTGTTGCCAGATCTCGGATAGACGGGTCCCGTGCATCACCTTTACTCCTGAAGATATGCTCATCAAGAGTACGACTCACGATCGACCACTGTACTTCACGGGTTATGTCGGATCGGCGAGAGTGGATCGGATCCAAGTCGACCCGGGCTCCGCACTAAGCATCGTGCCTCTGAAATTGATCAAGCATCTGGGGATACCGCCGAAGCGTTTGTCCTCAACCACCACAACCATCTTTGGCTTTAACGCCACAGGGACGCGGCCACTAGGCAAAATTCGCTTGAAATGCCGCATAGGCGACATGAAGACAGAGGTGACCTGTTATGTCATCGATGCCGAGCCTTCCTACAACATGCTCCTAGGACGCCCGTGGATCCATAGCAATCGAATAGTCCCATCCACTCTGCACCAATGTTTGAAGTACGTGGACGACTACGAGCGCGTGAAGACGGTGGTGGCCGACAGACAACCCTTCAAAGGCGTCGAAAACTACTTCACCGACTCTCTGCTGTATCAGGACCCTGTCGAACCGCCGATTGAGGAGCCGGAAAGCGGCAACGAAGCGGACAGTGAGCCTGAGTACGGCGACAATCTAATCTTAAACGATTTCGAGTCAATTGTAATTGGTTACGAGAGTCATCATGTAACCAACGCTGTTCAAGCGGGAAAGATTGTCGTCAATGAAAAACCCGACTTTGCCTATGTGTCGTCTTGTTCTACGTCTGAGGACGATGAACCCAACGGCCTCTGGTCGGAACTCTACCGAGATCCTTCCCTGCACATGCCGGTCCGCTCGTCATACACCACGAGGGGATCGCTGGCTGATTCGTCACAAGCCGTATTTGTTGTACCAGCCCGAAATAAATATCGAAAGGACATTATTTTCGGCCTGATCGATCAGCCCTTGCGCACGCTCTGGGACGAGTCCGAAGACGAAGACCCAGCACCCCAGTTTTCGCAATACAGTCGAATTGCGAGACGCATGATGAGCAACATGGGGTACGACCTCACTCGTCTAGAAGGCCTCAATTACGGCCGAGGACGCAAGACGGTCATCCGACCTGCTTACGTACCTAAGGGGAAACCCTCGAATTATTTCAACCGGACTAGGAGAGGCTTAGGCTACTCCTCCTCCTCGTCCGACTTATGCTTCCACATCGGCGAAGATTCCGACTATGCATGTTCAGGAGATCAGTCGTCAGAAACCTCGGCGTGGGACTCAGATGTCAGCGTGAGAGACCTATTCGACGGCCTCACGATCAACATGGCTACAATGGACCCTGCCGAGATGGCGACAGATGAACAGCTCCCGCTCTATGACGAGACATGGGATCGCCATGTTAACGCCCAGTGGAGTAGTCGCTTCGAGCAGCGAGAACCGCCCACTGAGGACGAAATCCTTCAAGTGAACATGGGCACTGACGAAAGTCCCAAGCCCATATTCATCAGTGGTAGCCTGCCTCCTCAAGAAAAGGAGGATCTCATCGCCCTCATGCGGGAATACATCGACGTCTTCGCGTGGAATTACGAGGACATGCCTGGTTTGGATCCGCGGATCGCCACACATCGCCTCAACATCAGCCCAGACGCCAAGCCAGTCAAGCAGCAGCAAAGGCGGTTTCGCCCTCAGATCATGGAGGCGATCGAGGCTGAAGTAAAGAAGCTCATCGAGTCCGGCTTCGTCAGAGAAGAACAACACCCCGACTGGGTGGCTAACATTGTTCCAGTGCTAAAGAAAAACGGTAAGATCCGCATCTGCATCGATTTCAGAGACCTCAACTCTGCGTGCCCAAAGGACGAATTTCCCCTCCCCATCACGGATGTTATCATTGACAACACGTGCGGATTCGAGAGGATGTCCTTCATGGACGGTTTCTCGGGGTACAATCAAATCAAAATGCACCCTGAGGACGAAAAACACACCTCATTCAGAACTCCCATGGGGGTGTACTGCTACACGGTCATGCCCTTTGGACTCAAGAATGCCGGCGCAACCTATCAGCGTGCCATGAGCACGATCTTTCGACAGCACCTGCGAAAGACGGTGGAATGCTATGTGGACGATCTCGTCGTAAAAAGTCGCCACCACGGCGACCACCTTCAAGATTTGAGGACAATGTTCGAACTCATGAGGGCTCACCAGCTCAAGATGAACCCCACGAAATCATTCTTAGGGATGACTAGTGGTAAGTTCCTCGGTTTCGTCGTCACGACGAAAGGGATCCAAATTGATCCAGACAAGGTGCGAGCCATCCAAGAGCTTCAACCACCCCGGAACCTCAAAGAATTGAGAGGCCTCCAGGGACGATTGGCCTATATCCGAAGATTCATCTCGAATCTTTCAGGCAAGTGTCAGCCGTTCTCCAAGCTTATGAAGAAAGGCACCTTCTTCGTGTGGGACGAGCTTTGCCAGCAGGCCTTTGAGGACATCAAGGCTTACCTTTCAAATCCGCCGGTCCTCGCTGCACCGATTTCAGGGAAACCGTTTCTCATCTATATTCGGGCCATGGAGCACTCTCTGGGTGCTCTCTTGGCACAAAACGATGATGCCGGCCACGAGCAAGGCATCTACTACCTCAGTAGGACCCTGCAAGGCGCCGAGCAACGGTACCCGATGGTTGAGAAAGAATGTTTGGCCTTGGTGTTCGCCATCCAAAAGATGCGACACTACCTGGTTGGCCAGACAATCCACGTCATCTCACGAATGAATCCCATTCGAGTCTTTATGACGCAACCTGCGGCATTAAATTGGCGTTTAGCTAGGTGGGCACTTCTGCTCTCCCAGTACGACATTCACTTCATGCCCCAGAAGTCGGTCAAGGGGCAGGCCATATGCGATCTCATGGCCAGTCACCCGCTGGGAACAAAAACCAACTTATTTGAAGACTTGCCGGACGAACCGCTTGAGGTCAACGTAACCTCGTTACCGGATGTGTGGCAGATGTTCTTCGACGGCGCGTCTCGCGCAGCCCCGGATGGCTCTATTGTCGCGGGAGTGGGGGTGGTCCTCACTTCCCTGCACAACCACGTACTACCACGAGCTTTCTCTTTGACAGAGCCATGTACCAACAATGTGGCCGAGTACAACGCATTACTCTTCGGACTCGAGTTGGCTAAAGAGCTAGGAATAAAGCACCTCCAAGCTTACGGCGATTCCCAGCTCATCGTCAAACAGATGACCGGCGAATACGAGGTTAGAAACGAAGACCTGATCCCACTCCACAGGGCGGCCGCCCGGCTAGTGGAATCGTTTGAGAATTTCCACATTGAGCATGTGCTACGTTCCAAGAACACACATGCGGACGCCTTGGCTTCTTTGGCGGCCAACTTGGCTCAACCATTCGGAACAATCCAATCGGTCACAGTGGCAAGCAGGAAGCCCTTTCGGCTGAAAGACGCTCCAGAAGTAAACGCCACACATCAAGTCTCAGATCAGCCCAGTGCTGAAGACTGGCGTCTCCCGATCATCGATTACGTCCTTTACGGCGTATTACCCGAGGATGCGAAGGAGCGAGAGTCAGTCCGGAGACGTGCTACGAGATTCTACTACGACTCGACCACCAAGACGTTGTATCGAAGGTCATACGACGGTTTGTTGCTTCGATGTCTCTCGAAAGCGGAAGCACAGGATGCTCTACGCGAGGCCCACGACGGCATCGGCGGAGCTCACCAACCCGGACCCAAACTTTGGGATCGCCTACGAAGGACAGGCTACTTCTGGCCTGGGATGGTGCAAGACGCCGTCGCCTACACAAAGCGCTGCCACGAGTGCCAGATTCACGCCAACTACATGCATCAACCACCTGAAGACCTGCACCCAACAAAGGCTTCGTGGCCCTTCGAGGCGTGGGGGATGGACATAGTCGGACCAATATCCCCACCATCGGCGAAAGGTCATCGCTTCATTCTCGCGATCACCGACTACTTCTCTAAATGGGCCGAAGTGGTCCCCTTGAGAGAAGTCAAGACCAACGACGTAATTAAGTTCATCAAACACCACGTCATTTACCGGTATGGCGTGCCACGACGTATCATTCATGACAATGGTACCCAGTTTGTCAGTCATGCATTCACCAGATTCTGCGACAAGTTCCGAATGCAGAACCTCTCCTCCACGGTCTATAACCCATCAGCAAATGGCTTGGCCGAGGCCTTCAACAAAACAATCATCAAGATTTTAACCAAGTTGACCTCAACCAGCAAACGTGACTGGAACGAGAAACTTGGCGAAAGCTTGTGGGCGTATCGCACAACGGTTCGCACACCGACTGGCCACACGCCCTATTCATTGGTATACGGCTGTGAGGCCATATTACCATTAGAAATCCAAATTCCATCTCTCCGCGTCGCCTTGGCAGCAGGGATGACGGTGGAAGACAACCACCGACAACGACTCACCGAGCTCGAGGCGTTGGACGACAAACGATTAGAAGCTCAACAGCACATTGAGTTCTATCAAGCGCGGATGGCTAAGGCTTTCGACAAAAAAAGTCAGGCGCCGAGCCTTCAAGGAAGGAGAGCTGGTGTTAGCTGTTCGCCGACCAATGATTCTCACCTCCAAGAAGAAGGGTAAATTCCAATCCAAGTGGGAAGGGCCATTCGTAATAGAAACAGTCTATTCAAATGGCGCCTATCGCCTCGTCAAGCCCAATGGCGACAAGATCATGATGCCTATCAACGGCAAATACTTGAAGAAGTACTACCCTTAGTTCTTCTTCACAAACTCCCACAAGTACATGAGTATAAACTGGTTCTCAAACCCTCCAACTGGTATATGAGGTTAAACTGTCCCTACTCTACCCGCTCTGGCGAAAGCTTCTGGCGGAATCCATTCGCCTATCTCACCCCACGGGATGGCGGATCCACTAAAGTCGTCCATGCCACGACAAAACCCAATTCGCCTATCTCACCCAATGGGGGGGCGGATCCACTAAAGTCGTCCATGCCACGACAAAACCCAATTCGCCTATCTCACCCAATGGGAGGGCGGATCCACTAAGGTCGTTCATACCACGACAAACCCATTCAATTCGCCTATCCTCTCCAGCGAGATGGCGAATCCTCAAAGTCGTTCCAATCACGACATTCCCTGTCATGTTAACATTAAACCTCTGACAAAATCAACTCTCCAATCCTCTTCCAAGGGATGGTGGGTCCTCAAAGTCGTTCCAATCACGACATTCTCTGTCACGTTAACATTAAACCTCTGACACAATCTACTTACCAATCCCCTCCATAAGAGTGGTAAGTTCCCCCACAGTCACTCCCATCGTGACAAAACCCCCATCAGGTTAATGATCACCTCTGATGGTTGGCGCCGTTATTCCAGCGAATAACATAGCCTGAGTAATAGCCTACCACGCGACGTGTTATTACTTCTGTCAAATAGTCACACTCCTACGTCCCTGAACTATTCGGCCTATTCCAGCTATCCTAACATCCCCTTAGGGTAACTGATGGGTAGCGGCCTACCACGCGAGGGTCCCTACAAGAATCGAGCGTCACATTCCTACACCTCTGACGATTCGATTATCATCTGTCGCCGCCTATTCAGACGACGACCACTGTCAAGAGCAGTTCGGCAGACAACAACTCTGCCAAATCCTCAAGCGACAGCTTGCCGAGTGGCAAGTCGAAATTGAGTCCTCCACTCGACCGCAGCAGCGAACGGCTGTTCCCTACTGCAAGCCGAGCGTTACTCTCTCGATCTCACTGGAGCTACAACGCGGAAATCGGGATCAACCCGATCCCACGCTGTGAGCGACCGAGAGTAGAACAAGAGTCCGAAATGACTAAGTTCAGAACAGAACGGTCAGAAGCTCACCAAGTTCAACTCAAATACCAGAACAACACAAACGAAAAGAAAAGGAAACTGTGCATACGAAACAGCAATAAACAAAGGCTTAAGGCCATTACAGGCCAAAGTTTACAAGCATAAGTTTTTCAAGTTGTGGTGCTTGGAGCACCAACTGAGTTGACAAATGACAAAACAAAAAAAAAGGGGAAAGAGAAGGGAGCGGGGGCCATCACAGGAACTTTAGTAGACTGAAGGAGCCGATCTTAGCTTTGATCGCGGCTCGCTCCGCCGCACGACTGATCTTCGCCTTCTCCTTTCGTTCCTGCTGCCGCCTGGCTAGGGCCACCTGGCTGTCCTCTTCCTCCTTGCGAAGGAGCTCCAGTGCCCTCTCAACCTCCCTGGCAGCCTCGCCGAGCCTCCCCAACTCGCGCGAACGCTCCTGCAGCTTCGCTTCGCCACGAAGAGTGCCGGCATCCCCGTGGAAAGCCCGGTCCAAGTAAGCGTCCATCCGGTCCGTTACCGTTTGGTGCCGCTTTCTCAGACGTCTGAGTTCAGCCTCCTTCGCCTGGATACACTTCGCCCGCTCGTTGCGCCCAAGCAGGAAGTGCAGCGGGGGAAGCGGCGACTCATTGGAAAGATCTTCGTGAGCCAGTTCCTCGAGGCGGTACATCCACCCCTCCACGAGCTCGAGCTCTCACTCACATCGCTGTGTGAGCGAGTCATCGCCCGCACGGCGGACCGCCTCCAGACGCCTCTCTACCAGGGGGAGCGAATCGTAGTATCGCTCGCCTCCCATGCTGACGGCTAGGGCACACCTGTGCACCAAATCCACCAATTCTTTGAGCGGCACGAAAGCGGGGTGAGCCACAGGGTCCGGAATGGGGTATTCTTGGACCGGGCTCACCGGGGCGGTAGGGGGAGCGCCAACGTTCACAACGGTGGCAGAGGAGCCGACACCTTCGCCGTCACTATGATCGGGAGAGGAGGCCATGAAGGGGAGAGGTTTTCTTTTCTTTTCTGGCAGATTTCGCTCGAAGCAGTCAAGACTTGGCCAAAGGATGGCAAGTGCGGAAGTATATACCAAGAGATCCAACGGTTGGGATTCATTACCCCAAGCCATCAAGCGGTCCGAACGCTCTGCGACGCTTCGAACTCAGCGCCATTGAAGGCTACTCTCGAAACACCAAATCGACCGATCGGATTAAGCGGGAGGCAGAACGATCAGTCACTTCACCAATAAATGAGCGTTAAATGCGCCTGCACGGTCTCGGTTGGCGAGCACTCGGGTCCGCCGACCGACGCGTGGCGTAAGCTTCGCCAACAGTTAGATATCGGGCCTTTAGACGAACTCGCCATCATGCGAGTGTTGCCCGCGGTTCAAATCCGCCGTCAATTAAATGTGGTTTTCGACTCCAACTCAAACCATACGGATTTCGCCTGTAGCATAAATTCGTCAGCAATTGGGCAAGATTCGCCACAACCGAACCTCGCTTTTAAACGAATCCGTCACCACCAGAGATTCGCCCACGGTTCGAATTCGCCAGCAGTCGAGGTTAATCCCCACAGCGAACCCACCGGCGGTTTAATACGACTCTCTCGGCGAATTCGCCAATAAATACTCGAATCAAGCTTTCGCCCGAAGGGGGGTACTATCTGAAATTGCTGATGGCCGTGCCAAAGGAGTATTAAAGGGGTTGTATCCAAAAGGAACATAACGAGGAAGAACACAAGCTACACCAAATGCTTCTAGACAGTACATTTGAACAAAGTTATGTTTTTTGCAAATAGCGAAAGGCATAGTATTTCGTTCAAAAAGGCAAAACATGCACCCAGTGTTTAAGATAATACATCTAAACAAAATCATGACTTCACGAGTCATGACATAGTTTCAAAAGCAAGACAGATAAACAGAGTATCTTAAGCAGGAATACATAGCAGAAATTTCAATCAAACACGCTAAAAGTAGAGATCTCCTCCTTGACCAGGTCCACCTTCCTCGCGTGGTCCTCCCGAGCCTTGTCTTCGGCTGTTTTCCTGATTCGTTCCTCAAAGCTCGACCTGGCAGCAGCGTCCTTTTCACGCAAAGCCCGAAGACGTTGGGCTTCTTCCTCAGCCTTCTTGCCAGCCTTGACGACATCGGATTGAAGCCCCTTCCAATTCGTCTCCGCTTGCCTCAATTCGGCTCTCAGACGAGCCATGGTGTGATTGAGGTCAACGACTTGGTCCCCTAACTGCTGTTGTTGACTCACCCAGAAATCAACGATAGACTCCGAATCAGCAATTTCTTTGGAACGGGCCTCCTGTTCCTGAGCTTCCAAACGTCGGAGGTGGACCAGACAAGACTCCACGTCCGGGCCCTCCCGCAGCAATGCCTCTAGCCCTGTCATACGCGACTCCAGAAGACGAAGTTCTCGCATACAACGGGTGAAAAGCCGATTCTCGCCGGATCGTCGGATGTCTACCGCACGGTCCAGGAGAGATTGCTTGAAACTGGCAAAGCTACCCAGGCCAAGATTGACAAGAGAAATTACCTGTCTCACGGCGTTTTCAAACTCCTCGACGTGGACCTGCCAGCGCGAGGGGTCAAAGGGAGTAGGCTCTTGACCGGGGGCGAGCGTAGCAATTGGGGGAACCTCGAGACACGGTTCCGCTCCTGGTTGCGGAACAGGACCGTGGGCAGGAGGAGCCTCCGGGTTCTCAGGTTCGTCATCGGATATCAAGATGGGCTCGGCCTCATGCTCCTCAGGAAGCGGCGCCCTACCAGGGGCTTTGAAGCACAACGAAAACATGAAAAGAGGAATTCAGGCGATAAAAACCTATATACGACCCAATGGGGATAGGGTTGAAGGCGTACCTTCGGCGGCAGCAGCTCCTGCAACGCTCGAAGTGGACGCCCTCGTCCTCTTCTTCGAGGTAACCCTCTTCACCTTCGGTGCCATCGGGAGATGTAAGAGTAGTTCGGGTCTTCTCTGAAACAAACGACGAAGAAGCTCTAATCCTTCTTGGCGAAGAAAAGGGTGTTAAAATAATCCAATCCCAGGCGGTTACGTGCAGTTCGATTGGACCCTTCGGTCCCGAACAGTTGAAGAGGGAGCCGAATATCCCGTGCGAGCGGTAGAGATTTGGCAGTTTCGGGGCACGATCTCTAACCAACGGCCCAGATCGGGCGCGAAGGACGAAGAGACCCATCGCACCGCAATTAAGGCAAGACGGCGTGCCCACGTCTCCGTAACTGACAATGCACGTGGGTGGACACGCGACCCGTCTAAAGCGGAGCTTTCCCCCTGCAAATTAAATTCGCCGTTGAGGTGACAATTGCGAATTCGCCCATGGGTAAAATTCGCCTACTGGCAAAGCAGGCCCATGACTGAAATCCGCCAAGGGAAATTTCCCTCAACTGGACGTCAACTGGTGCATTAAAATAACTATACTAAATATAGTATGCACACAAGTCGTAATCGCCAGAAGCAAAAGGATAATTTCATTCACGAAAAGGGAGTCCTATTACAACACAAAAAAAAAAAAAACTAAAGGCGAATTACAAAGATTTCACTCGCAGTTCCGCCTCACGAATCTTTTCGGCGTGGCTGAGCTCAAGCCTCCTTAAGATCTCTCCACGGATCTCTTCCTCTGTGCATGAGACCAGGTTTTGAATGACATCCTTGACATCCTTGAGAGCTCGATACTTCTCCCCAACAGTGTCGGTGGTCAATTGCCGGCGGGACTCAACATCCTCCAGCTCCTTTGCCACCTGATCAAGGGCCTTCCCTTGAACAGCCAGAGAAGCCTGCGCGTCAGCTATGACCCGTTTCAGCCTCTCCACTTCAAAGGAAATTCGGGAGAACCGACTATCAACCGTCTCTTGCTCGCGAGCCACCCGTGCATCCTCGGCTTTGGCCCGCTCCAACTCCGCTGACAACTTTAACTCCAGCGTCAGATTCTCATCCAGGCGGCGATCCCGATCTGCTAGGGTTACTCGAACTTCGCGAGAGGCGATATCAAGGAGATTGGAGCTCTCCGCACGAAGAGTGAGTAGCTGCTGAACTGCCACCTCCACTTTGTTCAAGCGCTGAAAATAGGGTCTCGCTGCAGCAGCGCCGAGCCTCTTACGCAAGAAGGACGCATCGTCCTCAAGGACTTCCTTGAATTCCTCGAAGGGACAATTCCCCTCCAAGACCTGGCGAGTGCAGTGAGCCAGAGTGTCTTCGAAATTGGCCACAGCTCGCTCCACCTGCTTCTTTCGCCAGCATTCCATAGGAGAGAGGGCGGCCTCTTCAACAGAGGACGAAGCCGCGATCGGAGCACCGGTGGTCACAATCGCAGGAATGGCGACTGGCGCTGCCGGAGCCGGAACAATGGCTGGCACCGCCAGAACGGCAGTAACAGAGTCGCAAGCCACCACAGGTGAGGAGATGACCATTAGTCCGGCGGGAGTTCCCCCTTGAACGGGAGACTCTCGCACTGAGCGTTCACCCCCGACCGACGTCCCCGCGAAAGCGGAGGTTCCCTCTTGTTGACCCACAGGAGTCGATACTTCCTCTTCGCTCGATAGCGCCTCGTGAATCGAGACGTTGTCGTCTGTCTCAGATTCGCCCGAATGACTCCCCCAAGAAGGAGGGTCCTCCTTACCAGTTACTCCACGAGAGGGGCCAACTGCGAATACAAAAAAAAATGTAATGATGACAATCAGTACCCCCTTAGCCTAGAAGGGTCAACAGCATTGAAACTCATACTTACTCGAACCCCCTGGTTCTCTTTCATCTCCACTCCCCTCCTCTTCGTCAGAAGGGATGGGGATCGCTTCCTCGACTGCACCTACATGAATTCAATGTGAACGGTCAGAGGATGCGAATCCAACTTCTTACACAGAAGCATTGCACCGAAAGATTACCTCTTGGTGCAGATGCAGGAGTCGTCAAGGCCCCCGCCTGTGACTCCACTCCCGAGGAAGGAAGCGTATCCTTCGGAATCACCGGAGCCACTTGCGGCGCAACAGAAGGAGCAGGTCGAGCTATTTCCGCCCCAGAGACGGTAGCTGCCCGATCGGCCGCCGCTCTGGTGGTCACCGTAGTCTCTTCGCCACGGGCCCTCTTGGCCACTTCCACTCTAGAGCTCTCCGCCGCTTCTCGCTGCCGTTTTGAGAGCAACGAACTACTCGGAGATAACAGGGGCGCTCCCATACGCCCAGCAATCGCACTACGGGCTTGCTCCAGGCGCTTGCTCACCCAGGTTAACTCAGCAGGCTCCCTCCGCTCGCCTTGGGAATCTAAAGGAAGACGGGGAAGAGGAGCTCGTGTTTCGGACGCTTCGGGTTCGCCTGGACCCACACCCTCACCCTCAGAATCTCCTGCAGGGTCCTCCATGAACAATTCCCTAGCCGTTGCACGGCCCCTTCGCCTCGAAGGTCGAGGAGCTCCTCGTGGGTGACGTCTGTGTTCCGCCAGGCACGAACTCTGGAACCGGAAGTCGGTAGGATCAGCGCTGGCGCCCCGATACCACCGGCAATACGAGAACGTATGATGCAAGTCACGATCCTTTGAGGGTAACTCAAAGCGAGCATCAGTGCCGCCAGCATGAGTCCAGAACCATCCGCGAGCTCCATCCACCAGCCCTCCTTCAAACCGCAGTTGGGGATTGACGTTGCCCACGTACAATTGGTCATACCCAAACTGGCGGGCGAACCTGCAGGGGATGTACGGCTCAAGATAGCACGACGAGCCCGTTCTCAAAACATGATACCCTGGCCGGATGTTTACCAACCAGCGAAAGGCGCCGCGAGGGAGGGTTGTGTAGCGGTCCGCCGTCGGCGCATCCCTGAGGGACTCCCCATATCCGCCCCCGCTGAAATAGGGGAAGGAACGGCGAAAATTGTAATTCCCAAAGTGGGAGAGCATCTTCCGCGCATCAGGGATGTCCTTGCACTTCTAGGAGCACTTCTCCAAGCGCCGAACAAAAGGGACAAACTTGTCACCTTGGAGAGCCGCCGGAGCACTCATCAAGCACTCACAGTGGTATACGAACCACGCCATCAGATAGGTATACGGCAGCCCCACCCGGGGGTTGGGAGTCCTGATAACCTCTCCTTCTCCCTCATCGACAGTCGACACGCGGCAGAACTGAGCCGTCAGGGTGCGGAGCCCCCGATGGATGCACGCTATCGTCGCCGATACCAAGGAATAAGACTTCCCGTGAGCTAAGCAAACCGCCGGGTACACGACCTCGACGGGAAGAGCCTCAAAGGAGTGAGTGGGGACTACGCACCTCTTCAACCATAACATGAGGTACCCCGCAAGCAGCGCCTTCCCAGAGATTGGTGACTCCGCCTGATGGTGGAACGAGTGGAGGACGGTACCAGACTTGAATCCGCCTTCATCACGGTCGAGAGTCATGTTACCCCCGTCTTCGGCTATCCTTGCCTCCACCTCGGACTGGTCGCATGCGCCTAATGGAAGGGCAGGTTGCCCCTTGACGTCGTTCCCCGGGAACAGATAATCAGCCCAGTTCTTGTGGCTGATCCCCTTCTTCTTCCCTTTATGGTCTGCTGCCCCCAAGGTGCTGAGGCAGATGTGGTAATGGCAGAGTAACTCCCACAAAGTCTCGACCGCCGAGGGCGAATGGCTCAACAGCTGATCGATCTCAGCTTGGTCGGGGACGTATTCCTCGTAAGGGAAGTCTCCCAGGGGCAGACCCGACACATCGTGCATCTCATGGGAGGTGATGCCGAGCTCACCGTTGGGGGTGAAGAATGTGCCGCTTTCCGCACAATACAGCTCCAAAATGCTGTGGAACTGAGAAGCGTTGATCCGCAAGCCGTGCCGCGTGGCTTCGATGGCCGCATACAACTCCGTGTTCTTGAGATCGGCATTCTCAGCCAGAACACGGTCAGTGATCTTGGACCACCAAGTGTCGCTGCCGGGTGCAGAATAAACCCACCCCGGAGCTCTGAAATCCTTCGGTGGAAAACTCCCTCCGACTCGAAAGAAACGATGACGAAAGGTCTCCGCCGCTGATATCGATTCCCCCACGGGCAGTTCAGCGGACATTAAGCCAGGACGTAGACCCGTCACGCGCTTACAGGAGCCATCCACTCCATATCCGGCGGTAGAACCCGTGAATACGCCACAGGTAACCCCGTCTTGAGTGGGGGTCAGCTCCCAGTTCATCGTCCGAGGAACCGCGAGGGATCGCAGCTCAACGATCGAGAACCCCCTCGACATACTGGGGAGGTAGTAGTGAATCCCTTCTACCGTGTGGAACCACATGCTCTCCTTGAGCAACAAAGCAGAGGGGTCGGTCATGGCGTCGCCGAACAAGAATTGAGGTTTCGGCAATTCTGCCCTGGCATCATCCGTCAACGCCGCGTCGGTCGTCAACTCGCGCAGCGTCAGGTGGTGACCGTCCATGACCCTCTTTATCAAGCCGTCTGGCTTGTCGGCGGCAAACGCGGGTAACGGAGCCAAAGAGGGAAATCTAGGGGGTGCCGTGTAGTGCGTACCACCGGCGTGGCCAATGGCCACACCCTCCGAGAAAGCCTCATCGGAAAAAGTCGCTGTAAGAAAGGAAAATCGATTAAGACAAAATCCGCCAAAAGGGCGAAATCGCCCATCAAACAAAGACAGACGAAATCGCCTATCAAAAAAAAGAAGGGGGGGAAAGGTCGCCTCCCTCTCCCCCAAGGGGCAAATAGGGCTAACTTTGCCCCCAAATTGGGGGAAGCTGCCAAAAGCGGCGGGATTCCAGGACATTGAGCAACACTCATCTCCCCAAATCCGACGCCTAAGACCCACGCGAGGTAACCCAACGAACTTATCGACGTACCTGAGCGCGACTCCGGGGCACTGGCGGGCATGCCGGCGGAGAGACGATCGGAATAACCTCCAGGGCCTGCACCTCTCACTTTGCGCTTCCTAGTTTTTGGAGCCATTGAAAGAGGGGGCGGGAATTCTCGTCTTAAAAATTTCTTGCAAGATTCAAGAGCACGGTGGATCCCAGAGGAGGAAAACAGCGGGTTTAAAAAAGAGGAAGGTTGCCCACGTGGCCACAACTGCCCTCGAACGGGAAAACGTGGCCACAATCGAATTCGACGGCCCAGATCACCCTCATCGACGGTCGCATCCAGCGGTTGAATTCGAAAACCACGGCCACGATCAGGACGAGGCGCGTTGAGCGGAGTCGGGTTGTCAAGTCATGACCAGACACGAAGCCCCGCAGACAAGCACGTGGCCTACTCCCATTAGGCCTGATTTCGCCTAAGGAAAGGGTCCCGACGGCGAAAACTTGAATGAAATCCGCAAGTCTTCCAAAATTTCGCCATCAAGTCCTAATTTCACCCGCACGACTCACACACCTTTGAGAAGCAGGCGGTTTGTCCAAAATCTAGGAACTATCAAAGTGGTTTCATTTAAACCCGCGCCCCAGGCGGCTAAGGGTCAGAGTAGAAATCTTAGCACTAAGCCTAAGGGAAACTACTCGACAACTCATCATACTGAGGGGAATAGTATGGCTAGCCCGATTCAAACGGTAATCGGTAAAGGCAGATCAAACCCGTTGATAGCTGAGGGTTTGCTAAAAATCCTAGTGCACCTGGTCCAAAACGTCTTCATTCAAAGTATTCCAGACCACACGTAAGCCGGTTTTGGTCTGAAAACTTTGAAGGGGGTCTTGTAGACGGTAAAAACTACCGCGGCAGATTAGCAACGAATTCGCCCACAGAACAGGACCACCTTCTCTTAGGCCACTAAGCGGATTCGCTGGCACACGAATCCGCCCTCACTAACCAAATCCGCCCGCCAGGAGAGTACTCAGACCCGCCCTCGTGTGCCGAAGCCACTTGCAGAGAGCCACGTCTGCCTGCGTAAGCCGAAAGCCGGGTTTCCAGGGACAAGCCTCCCCTGTCTCCCACGATGCGACAGGAGGGGGGAACAGCGTCCCAAGTCCGTCCGACGTCCGCCCGCAATTCAAGCGAACGGGACAGACGCCGGACCGACCTGCATTCTCATAAATGCAGGTCACCTCACCCCCGAACGGAGAGCCAGGGCCATGACGCGCCGAAAGCTATCCGAAGCTCGTTCAGACACGCAACGTCCGTTCTCCCGCCTCTATTCGAACATAGGAAGAGGAGAGAGAGGCACGACACCCCAGGACCGCCGGAAGGTCTTTCGGTACCTCGCCGCACCAGTGAGTGGACGGGTGCCAGAGCCGTCTGCATCCACATAAATGCAGCGCGCCGCGCCCCGAGCGAAGGGTCAGAGCCATCGGCGTTCGGTGAGATATCCAAATCCACTCGAGTGCCTGGTACTCACTGTCATGAGTACGAGGAGGGGCTTTCCCACTCCTATACGACGTGACGCGACCTGTAGCCCCATAAGCAACCATTGGTTGTACAGGGGACAATAGGATGTCTTTGGACAGTGCATGGTCAGATCCCATGGTCCAAGGGACGTCTGGACTGTCCCCTCCCACTTAAAAAAGAGCTTCCTACAGCAACCAAAAAAAAGGCATCGAGAGATTGAGAGAAAAAGGAGAAAAGGAGAGAATCGATCAGTTAATCGAAAAATCTCCAAACTCCGAGCTCCGATCGCCGGCGAATTAGAGGATTCGAACTCCTTTCACCCGGAGCTTCTACTGAGTACTGAAGCTCTCCAACAACCTCGGTCGAACCGTCCAAGGGAAGCAGACCCGGCACGAGCACCGGGCGAGGCCTCCTGTAGCTACCGTAAAGTCCCCACAAATATAAACAAGGAGGGCATTCCCTCCGATTCTGTTGTAATTCAGATTGATTTAGTTTGTAATAAGCTTTCTTATAAATACAAACGAAATCCCTCCCCTTTTCCGGGAAAATCAGAAATTTACACCTACAAAGACAAAACTAGTTCTTATCAAAGGAACATAAAAAAAAGGAAGAGACTAATTTCACTCATGCATCAAATCAAAAGTTGCGAGTTGAGTCTTGAGCTCAGCTAATTCTTTCTCGTGATTAGCTCGAACCATAGCTTCAGCCTTGGCCCGGAGTTCATCCGCACTTGGTGTGATGATGGCCGCCACTTTGTTCCTGGCCTGTTCTAGGGCTTAGGCCTGCGAATGGTATTCCAAAGCACTGTTTGCATCCTGGGTACTAAGGATATTGACAACACTTTCTTCACGAGAGACTTCAGCCCTTAAACGTAAGATTTCAGCCTCGGCTTCAACAAGTCTATCACGGAGCGAATTTAGAGAAGTAGTCGAGCATTCTAGTTCTTCTCGCTTCTGAATGTTACACTCACGAAGCTCCGCAACCTGACGCTCTTTTTCAGCTAAGTCCTGCTCCAGTGATTCCCGTTGTATCACTTAGGCAACTTGAAGATTAGCCAGAGTTGACACAATTTGTGGCTGGAGGTCACTATGACCCATGGTCTCGAAGCGTTGTAATTTCTCCTCCAAACGGAGGATAATCTCTAAGCAGCGCTCGAACCATTGGATTTCGCCCACACTCCTGACCCCGTTTAAGCCTGCTTCCAGAAGAGGTCGAAAGGAATTCAAAGTCCCTTGACCATTCATCAGGGACTCAACCACCGTCTTCGCGAGAGTGTTTAGATACACCAAAGAGATCTGAAGGAACTTAGGTGCATTAGCGAGCCTGACAGTCGCACCCAAAGACACCCCTTCAGCAGTTAAGATTGGTGCGTTAAGACGATGACTAGCAGGCGATCCAGGTGCTGAAGCTGCAGAAGCAATCGAGATATTCAGTTGCGAAGGACTTGAAGTCAAAGCCATCAATGCCTTCGCCTGAGATGAGCTGGGCCCAGCCTCTGTTGGAGTGAGCGAGATCTTCATCACCGCTTTTGGTGAAGTAGCTACCACGGAAGAGTCATGTAAGGTTTGCTCCGGCAAAGGAGCCGATACCTGCACGACCGGCTGTTCCAGAGGAGAAGTCGTAGCGGTAATTTCAGGTAACGCTACAGATGAAACAGTGGTTTCAGGCAATGTAGCAGGCGGAGCAGTTGCCTTGGGTGAGCTAGGTAAAAGTTGCTCTTGTGGAAGAGCCAACGCCGGCACAGGTTCTTGCTCTAAAGGAGCAGCCGAAGTAGTCCCGGGAGTTTGCGAACCTGCACGAAAAAACGGTCGGAACGCGGAAAAAGCGTGCATGATAAGTTGAAACAAACTAAGCTTACCGGTGAGATAAAAAGGTGTATAACCAGATGCCTTATCAGACGGAGCCTTGGGAGCATCGTCAAAAAGAGTTATGTCTTCCATTGAATCGCGCTCCTCATCTTCTACGTCATCACCCGGCAAGTTGCCAACTTCAGCGTCCTCATCATATTTCTCTTCGTCAGCTTCACCACCGATCGAGGAGCCTTCATAATCAACTTGTTCCTCATCATCTTGAGTGGCTAAAGGTTCAGGAAGAGTTGAGCCAGCAGTTGGTTTGGTCATACGTCCCGTTGTAGGACTAGGACTTAAACCCTCAGCCGGCAATATTAAGGCCGAAGGAGAAGGAGATGGATTCTCTTCGATATCCCTCTGCTCCAATACCGGAGACTTAGGGAGATCCATCACTGGAGCAGATTCTGCATCGGCAGCCATTAACTCGTCCTCCTCGTCCTCAGGGGGATGATAAGAAGAAGCTTCGCCGGATAGGGCTGGCCCCTGGGAGCGAAGTCCAGTTCTATGTGGCAAGCCCGCCACAGACGACTCCTGTTGTCCTTCATCTACAACAGCCCGGATGGCTTCAGCCATCAACTTGGTTTTTTGTTGGCCTTCGGGAGGAGGATCAACCAGCAACTTCCGACGAATCTGTTTGTCATATTTGTCGGTCTCATCCGCTGAGAGTTTTCTCTTCCCAGCTGCTCTGGTCACGGGGAGATTAACCGCTCGTTGCTCTTCCGCCTGAACAGGCTCAGCTCCTTGCTCCTCTTCTTGCTCAACAGGCTGGTTTTCAACAGCTAGGAACTCATCAATCCCTCTCAAACGGGATGTCTTTGACCCCCTCCTTAAAGAATACATGTGCCTAATGTCTTTCAGGCACGATGAATTTATGTTGTAATTGGGAGTCTGAGAAGCGGCGTAATACCAATTACAGAAGCTTATGGAGGTGTAGGAGTTGGCAGTCTTGTGGGGAAGCCTGAAGATGGCCTTGGTACAACCTGCTACAGAATAATACCAGGCCCTAGCTCCTTCATACAAGTTGCCCACAACCGATAGTTGAGGGCGAGGGTTCCCGACGTACACTTGGTCGTACCTAAATTGTCGAGCAAACCTATAAGGTTGGTAGGGCTCGACAAAACAGTTGACGCCTTGTCGGAAGACTAAATAGCCTGGTCTGATGGAGAGAAGCCAATGGAAGACACCTCCGCTGAGCTGAGTGAATCCATTAGGACCTGCTACATCCTGATATTCCGCGCCATAGATACCGCCCTTGAAATCAGGAAAATAGCGGTAGATATGGAAGTTGGTGTCTCGCGCTAAGATTTGGCGAATCCTAACCATATACCCCCTTCCCATTTCGCAGACTCTAGCCGTTGTACGAACGGGGTGAATGAATCTCCCGGGGGAGAGGCTGCACTCATCAAAGAAGGGCAATGAAGCACGTACCAAGCCATCAAATAAGTATATGGCATTGGCACCCTAGGATTAGGAGTCTTGAAAGTCTTGCGACCCTCGGACTCCACCTCTGTAGTGTCAACGAAGTCCGAGGTCAACTCCCGCAATCCAAATTGCAAACAACCTACCATAGCACTGAGGAGGCTCACAGGCCTCCCATGGGCTAGAAGGACAGCGGGGTAGATCACCTCAACAGCGAGAGCATCGATCGGCCTGGTAGGGACGACGCACCGCTTGAGCCACAGCATCAAATACCCAGCCAAAAGCGCCGTATCAGAGATAGGGAGCAAAGCTTGATAATGGAAACTCTCGAATTCCGTATGGGCCGGGAAAACATCTTCCTTGGCCTCATTGGTGTAGTGGGAGGTAGCATCGTCAATCCTAGCCTGAACCTCCTCTAAAGTACTTGCAGGCAATCGGGTCACTAAGCCTCCCTTATTGCTCAAGTTCTGGAATAAATATTCCGCCCAAGATACTTGTTTAATGCCGCTTCCTCGAGCCCCCGTCAGCTGCATACAGATGTGGAAGTGACACATGACTTCCCATAAAGTGGCATAAATTTCGGGGCTGGTCTTCTTCAAAAGCTGGAGTTCTGCTGAGCCTGGAACAAATTCTTCATACGGCAAATCTCCAAGAAGAAGACCCGAGACTTCGTGCATCTCATGAAGAGCAAAGCCTAATTCCCCCACAGGAGTGAAGAAAGTGCAAGTATCAGGGTTATACTTCTCCAGTATGGAGAAAAAGTGAAAGTGACTCTGGACCATTCCAAATTTAGTGGCCCGTACAGGAACTTTCAAACCAGCCTGGGAGAGAGGCGCATCCAATTCGTCCAAAACGAACTTGGTCATCCGGGTCCACCACCCTGACACTGGAGAATGAACCCAGCTAGGAGTTCTAAATCCTTGCGCGGGAAACTCTCCTTTCTTCTCCACAAACCTCCGGACAAAAGTCTTCGCGGGACTAGCCACTTCGCCAAGGGGATACTCCTTAGCAAATAAACCTGGTCGTAAAGCAGTCACTTGTCGGCCATAACCTGCCGAGCGGACCCCGTGGAAAGTCAAAGTGCCGAGGGTGACCCCATCTTGATCCTTAACCAGAGGCCAATCCATACGCCTCGGGACGGATGCACACTAGAAATAAGATATGGGGAACATTATCTCCATATTGGGCAAGAAAAGGTTGTGGTCCCCAACATTCCGCAGCCACTTGTAGTCCCCATCATAAGCAGTGTCGGCATCAAAGTCAACAAAGTCCCTGAAAAGGTATCCATGTTTGACTATTGGCTTACGGTTCGTGTGCTCAAACTTAGCGTCCGTAACCAATGTCCTAAGAGTTTCAGGAGAGGCTTGCGTGACTAATCCTGTGCGACTCTTATCCTTAATTTTAAAGACTGGGAGTTCTAGGCGCGAGTTGAATGTCATGTTCATGTCCACGCCACCTACATGTCCAAAATGGTGGCGAAAAAGAAGAGGTTCGCTGGTATGACGCACTGCAAAACGAAGAAAAAAATCAGACAAGTCAAAAGCAAAGCTCAGACGCGAAGGTCGACATCCGCGTCAGCTAAGCTCAGATGCGAAGGTCAACACCCGCGTCAGATAAGCTCAGACGCGAAGGTCAACACCCGCGTCAGACAAGTTCAGACGCGAAGGTCGACCCTCGCGTCAAAAATATCAGACGCGTAGGTCGACCCTCGCGTCAGGAATCTGAGACGTGGAGGTCGAACCCCTCATCAAAAATACCAAACGACGGAGTCCAGCCCCGCGTTATCTGAAACGAGTTTCCTCGTTGATCTCAAGATCAAAACTTGCCGAAGCAAGTTCAAGGACCACGAAGGTCATACTCACCTCCAATCAAGGGAAGTTGGGGCGGTACGTTCGCCTGAGCGGCAGCGCCGCCGGCCGGCACTGACGGTGCCGATCCACGAGCCGCCGTAGCATCGGACTGAGAAGGACGAGGAGCACTGGGCTTCTTGGATGCCATGAGATCTCGTCGGAGGAGAAGAACAGTTTTTCGCCGGAGGAGAGAACGAAAATTTTCGTTGGAATTTCAAGAAGAGTCGAATGACTCTTGATTTGACCTCCAGCGGTCTATTTATAGACAGCTGGACAGGCTGTCAAATCGTAACGAACGGGATTCGAGGTTAGAATCCCGCCCAAACCGACCTTCGCGTTCGGGTCGGTTGAAATTCCAAAACGCTGGGCTCACCCACGCGTTCCAATTCTCAAATGCATAAACTGTTTATGTATTGGATTATTATAATGGCAGCTCTCTGACTACCAAGGCTATGACACGGCCCCAGATAAATAAGAGCTAGCAGCAATCATCAAGGCGACCAAAGCCGGGAAGAAATTGGTGACTCCGTAGGGGAGTCTATTGAGAAGCACAGATAGATTACAGTCAATGACATTGAAATCATCTGGCTCGATCAGACGGAGTGAGCAATCAATTCACCAGATTTTGGGATCCAAAGTATTCCAAAAATTCGTCCCAGTCAATCGCGAACTTTCGAAAACTTTGGAGGGGGTTCTGTAGGCTGTCTAAAAATCACAACGGATAGCTGATTAAAACAAGCCCCAACAATGGAAGTTACAGTCAAACGACTTTCAACTCCACTATCACCGCAAACACGACCTCATTTCTGAGATGATTGATCTTGATGGCTGCGACAACAGCATGACTAATAGAGATGCTGATGAGCAGTGTAATGATTTTAGAAATAAAAGGTTAGACTTAGTTGGTGAATTGCTTGGTAGAGAGCTGTGGGCAAATATTCGTCTAAAAGACACTATGGATGTTGATTCCCGTCAAAGCTCCTACAACGGAAGCTATAATCAAGTAGTTTTCGGGTCGATAAACGAAAATTGCAAATGGAGGACTTTTCACATAGATCGAGAAGGGTTACAATTCGACGACACTTCCGACAACTGATGGAAACTCTATTCAGCAGGCTTCATAATCTACAGTGAAGGTTACAATCCGATGACTTTCACACTCCACAACAGCTAAAGCGAGGATTACAGAACAATGGTCTTTGCAACGCCTTACAGAAGAAGTCACAAGCCAACAAACTTCTTTTAAAACGCGGAAGTCATCCCCGCGTCACAATTATGGAAGTGCAAGCGACCCCCGCGTTTCCAAGTCACAAATCAACGTGAGCGACCCTCGCGTTCGTAGGGGTTCAGCCCACACCGACCCCCGCGTCACCAAGTAGGCAACAAGCCAAAACGCGAGCGACCCTCGCGTTCATCAATGTTCAGCTAACACCCAACCTCGCGTCTCAATCCTAAGACACGAAGTTGGGTTCTGAACGCCAGATTGGGCATTTGACTTGTTCAAACACGAGTCGAACGGTTTCAGAACTGATTCCCCACGATCTGAGGAAATCACGCCCACGTAGGAGCGGATTTAGGGGGCAGTTACACCCCTAATCTTTCTATAAAAACTCAACGAACTCGACTGAGTAAAAGGCTGGCTCGGCAAGGGTTGGGTTCTGGAGATTAGATTTTTCAGAATCTAAACAGGAGTTAGCAGCGGAGGCGAATTCTGGAGGATCTCAACCACTCAGGTTCGATGATTCGACAGCAGCAGCAACTAAATCTTTTAAGATAAGATTTTTGAATCAATCTCAGAAGATCAAATCTGAGAGGATTCTTTGACAACAGATAACAGCTTGATCATTAACCGAATTTTTGGTTCTAACAACTCTATCTACAGAGTTTAAACTCGTTCAGAGTTCTTAAACTCATCCGATAGTTACATATAAAACTTCCTACAGAAGTTCATCGTTCCCACGAGATAAGAGACGGTCGGATCGTCAACGGAGAGCAAATTCGACGCAAGCAATCGAAGGAGGCATTCCATCGCTACCGAGAAGAACCCAGATTTAAACAAAGGAGAAAACCAAATTCGTTTTCTTCTCTTTTGTAATCACGTTGTAACCGAGATTAAGGAATTCAATTCAAGTTTCTTTTATTCTCTTTATTACAATTTTTCCTACATACAAGATGTTCTCTAGAAATTGCTCCCAGCTCATCTTTACAGCTTTCACTTTAAAGTCCAAGATGTCTATAATAGAACCGGATGCTTTTGGATTAGTAATTTTGATAGCGGAGTAGGCCATAAGGGACCATAGATCGTGTATGGATCTTGAGTTGAGTATTGTATTTGATGCCCAACAAATATTTGATATATTGATTACAAGATTAAGATTTTATATGTGTTACTTTTTTAGTAATTTATCTTTGGTATATTAGTTCCATAAATGGTTTTAAATAGTGAACATTGTTGCTTTAATTTTATGTTCAAAAAGAGATTTTCGGCTCCCTTTGAATCAATTGAAGAATTCCTTGAGTAATAGGACCTCTCTACGATGTAGTTCTAGTTCAAAAATGCACGAATTGCATGCTAAGTCTAAGTCCTTACCTATGAAATTTAAGTCATTTTCTATGACGTTTAAGTCATTTCGTATTAAGTCTAAGTCATTTCATGTTAAGTCTAAGTTATTTTCCGTGAAGTTTAAACAATTAGTCATTTTATGTAAAGGTTAAGCAATTGTGTGTTAAGTATAAGTCATTTCACATTAATTCAAAATCATTCCTCGTGAATTTTAAGTTATTTCCTATAAAGTTTAAGTCATTTTGTGTTAAGTCTAAGTCATCTATTATTATGGATATGTTGTTTCCTGTTAAGTTATGTTGTATGTTATAAAATTGTGATTTTGTGACAAGTGGACAAAGAAACCCTAGAAAAAAGCGAAAAGAGAAAATAAATAAAATGGCATGTAGTTGTTATCGACTACGCTCTAGAAAACTAGGTAAATACATTCTTAAATGGAATTAGGTAAAATATATGCTTTATTGATCTTCCTGTTAATATTACCTTATTCCTTAATAATGTTAATTCATTTCCTATTAAGGTTACCTCATTTTGGGTTAAGTTATTTCCTATGAAGTCTAAGTCATTTGCTGTGAAGTTTAAGTCATTGCGTGTTAAATCTAAGTTATTTCATGTTAAATCTAAGTCATTTCCTGTGAATTTTAATCATTTCCTATAATGTCCAAGTCATTTCATATTAAGTCTAAATCATTTTCGGTGAAGTTTAAGTCCTTGCATGTTAAATTAAGTCATTTAGTGTTAAATCTAAGACATTCGCTGTGAATTTGAAGTCATTTCTTATGAATTTTAAGTCATTTCGTGTTAATTCTAAGTTATTTCCTATTATGGATATATTGTATGTTATAAAGTTGCAATTTTTATGAAATGAGGTGGAAAAAGAAGCAGGAGGATGGTCTCCATGTTATTTTTTATACATGATCTCTTACTATCACAGTCTAAGAAACTATACCTCTCTTTGGCATTTCATCAAACACTTTATAAGCAATATTCAAATCACTACATATCATATACCTGAAAGAAATTATATAGGAGAGAGAAGAGAAGGTCATAGATGGTTTTAAGGAGGTGATCTCATCAATCATGTGGCAGAGTTTAGACGAGGATAGGGGGTGCTCAAGGGAGGAAAAGATGGTGGCGAGCTCAGAGGAAAAGATGTTGTTATCTTCATTAGAGTAAATCTTGTTGAAGATGTGCTCGAGGTCGATGATGGCGGAGGGGGAGGTGTGAGAGGGGGGCGACGGGGTCGAAGTAATGACAAAGGGGGAGGCAGGAGAGGGAGACGGCGGGATTGGAAGAGGATAGGAGGAATAGGGAGAGAGGATGAAGGTTAGGTTTAAATTGAGAGAGAGGAAGAATAGAGGAGAGGAAGGAGGAGCACTCATGAAGGTTAGTGTTAGGAGAGAGGAGGGAGCAGAGGAGGGAGAAGCAACAAAGTTAGCCATGGCACCAACAAGGATTTAGGAAGAAAGAGGAAAATTCTCACTCAGACCTGATCTTCATGAGAGAGAGAGAGAGAGAGAGAGAGAGAGAGAGAGAGAAAGAGAAGGATTTAGGAAGAAAAGAGGAAAATTCTCACTCGGACCTAATCTTCATGAGAGAGAGAGAGATCTACCAAGAATGGGAACTTTAAGGATTTGAGAGAAATACAGTATACACAATGTATATTGCTGAGTTGGAAGGACTAAATCACACTTTTTTAGGGCTTTGGGGGCTTTTACATATGGGAGAAATGTTGAAGGGGCTGCTCACATGAGTTTCTTGAAGTTGGGGCATGTTCACTATTTTCTCTTTTTTAAAACAAAAGTTATGAAAGAGTAGTGAGAAAGAGATAATAAGGAAAATAAAGTTTTACCTTGTAAATAAGATTAAATTTAAAAATAAAGAAAAGTCTTTTTCGGAACATCAAAGTACGACTCTTTAAGCTTGACATTGTTATTATATTCTAATTAATATCATTCTAAACCTATCATAGATGACCTGGATAGTTGGGAGGTTCAAATATGACTCTCATACTTTTGGGTCCAATTTCAGGCTAGATTATCAACAATTTTTTTAATGTCATTCTAATATATTATTATCCTAATATCATTCTAAAATCTATCTAAAAGAAGACACCAACATAATCCTAAATATGTGTGGTTACTCTTTACCATTTAGATTATATACTTACTCACATGCATATGCTACTAAGTAGCTATTCTCTCAGAACACCTCATAGTACGCTGTGATCTCAGTCATAGTGGGAGCATGAAAATTACCATCATGCACCCAAAGACTACCCATCCTAAGGTTCAACACGCTCTTCATCGTGCAGGGTGTTCTGAGAGGATGGGCAGTCCATATGCCATAGGGTTTTTATCCACAAGTTTAAGTTAACTATAATTAAAATCAGTTAAGTTATTGAAACATCCCAACGGATTAGCTCCACAACTAGTGAATTCTCCACCAAGAATATCTGATACTTCGTGAAATTTGAAGTATTGTTATCCATATACTTGCTTATAATCAATCTAATTTGTTATATTATCATTCTTTCTATCAAATATTAAATTTTGCTAGATTTGTAAAGGAATAATTTATTTTCATCGTAGCTATCCAAACATTGTTTTATTTGTAAATTAAGGTTAATCCAAATTCAGTTAGACAATATAAATTTAATTAGGAGTTGATTTTTATCGCTAAGAGTTCCTATAGAAGTTAGTCGCTATAAGAGTTTATTTTATGGAAATTATATATAAAGTCTTGATTATTATATGCATGTCGTCACCTGTGAACATGTTTTTCAAATTGAAAACAAAAACAGAGCATTGGCGACGGGGAAATCCGTCGCCAATGCAGTCAAATCCGTCACGACTGCACATTCGTGACGCCCACTTGCCCGTCACCAATAATCCCCTCGCCAATACACATTGGCGACGGGGTCATCCGTCGCCAATGTACATTGGCGACGGAGAGGTATTGGTGACGGGAAACATTGGCGATGGGTTTACCGCCGTCGTCAATACACATTGGCGACGGGGTGTTTTCTGTCGCCAATGTGTTTTGGCGACTACGAGTTTGCCGTCGCCAAAACACATTGGTGACGGCATGTTGTCCGTCGCCAATGTTCATTGGCGACAAAATGCACCCCGTCGCTAATGTTTATTGGCGACGAAAATCTAGCCATCGCCAAAACACATTGGCGATGAAAAACACCCCGTCACTAATGTGTATTGACAACGGGGTTGAACTCATCGCCAATGATTATTGGTGACGGGAAGCACCCTGTCGCCAATGTTTATTGGCGACGACAATTAATGTACATTGGCGACTGATTTCCCCGTCGCCGATGTTCATTAGCGACGGACCTTTTCGTCGCTAATGAATGTAATTCGAGAAAAAAAAATTACTACTTTTTGAGCCCCATTTGGGAATATATACCTGTTGCTTCCAATATTCATAAAATATTCAACAATATTCATATTCATCGATTCACATCTAACAATATTCACATTCATCAATTCACATTCAATAGTATTCACATTCATCAATTCACATCCAACAGTATTCACATCCATCAATTCACATCCAATAATAATCACATTCATCATTCATCGATTCACACACACACACACTATATATGCTCAACACAATCAAAAAATCGACAAAAGTAACAAAATAACAAAAAATCGACAAAAGTAACAAAAGAGTATAACTTCACGTATATATATAATCCGGAGGTCACAGATTGGCTGCTAGGCTTATTGGTGGTGGTGAATTTCTTAGCTACAACACTTGACAAATGAACTCTTCCTTTCTTTCTTGGTTGTAAACCGTAAGCTCCGTCGACGACTTCCATCCACTCGTCTCTGGTCATGCGGTTAGGCTCTATAGGAGTGTCCTCTGTACCCTGAGACTGACTGACACGGGTCAAGACCTCGTTTTGAGAAGCTTCCACCGCCACCTGTATATCATATATCATAAAGTTAGAAACTTTGATGAGAAATCATTAAGTATATACAAATCTAAAATTAATCTTATACTTACGACCAATTCATTAATTTTCTCCACTTTTTTGTCATTTCCCTCTACATTTTCATAGCCCTGGGGCGGTGTATAAGCTCTTCTAGCAAGAAGAGCCGGGGGCATAGTCAAAGCGTCTGTCACGCCCCGCTTTCCAAAATACCAGGGAATCGGAACGTGAACAAGCCCGCGACGTATTAGAGTGAGGAGAGATAAGTGCTAGACCTCTTCTTCTCAATCTAATACGCTAAGCGTCTGGAAATAAAACAACGCGAAGTCACAGGTCCCCGATCAGAAATATCTCAATCCTCGGACCCACCCCGGTGACTACACAAACTTCACCGGCGTGAGCCCGGAATATAACCACAATCACAAATATCTCAATCCTCGGACCCACCCCGGTGACTACACAAACTTCACCGGCGCGAGCCCGGAATATACATCAACCATCCCAACCGCTCACATGGACAAAGACT
This sequence comes from Asparagus kiusianus, assembly GCA_022839385.1. NCBI lineage: Eukaryota > Viridiplantae > Streptophyta > Magnoliopsida > Asparagales > Asparagaceae > Asparagus > Asparagus kiusianus. The sequence continues at coordinate 30,497 of BQKN01067201.1, forward strand.
TCTCACCCTAATTCTCATAATTCCAGGTCAACTACACACGAGGTTCTAGATCCTAACTGTGTCATACAGGTTACTATAGTCATGTACTTCTTATGATTCTCAACATGGAATAATAAATACAATTACGCTAAGTGTCAATTGTCATGAAGTGTGAACATGGTCATGATCACATGCAATAAACACACGAGAGTAAAGCTACTATTAAAAATGCAAGATGAAACTACAATTAACAGAGGTTTTGCACACGAAAAATAGAAGCCTCAGTTATTAATTCCAAGAATAATTTCCTTTAAAATTATCTCTCATTATAAAATTGTAAAATAATCTTCTTAAAATATATATTATTTATGAACAGTAATACTTTTTTATTTTATAAATGATTTCTATGTTGTTTTATAAAATAATCTAAAATACCCTTTTTCTCAAAATAAAATTCTTTAATCATAACAAATTATTCAAAATACTCCTTATCCAAAATAAATTATTTTCTCGAAATATGTTCCTTTAAAAAATATTTTCATCATCATAATAAATACTAAAAATACATTCTTGCTTCCAGACAGTTCGAAATTAATCATAAATCAATTCTGACCTATCCAATCATCACGAATAATTTTTGTACTATAGAATATTCACCGAAAATGTAACCGTTAACTGCACAAATGATATTAAATTAGCACGAACTAAACTATATATATACAAAATAATTCATACAGTAAAAAAAATTAAAACAAGATAATAGCAAGAGGGATCTTGCCTCGGGTACGTCAAATGAATCGACGTCAACGGCGCGGATCGGATCTGGCGCGGGGAGCACGGCATCGGCTAGGGCGCTGCAGGAGGGCTGCGGAATCTCGGCGGCATGGAGCTTGGCGTTGCTGTTGGTTTTGGACGTCGTCAGTGAACTCGCGAGGAGGTGGGCGGATGACAGGGAGGGAAGGAGCTCGGAGGGGCTGGTCAGAGATGATGGCCGGAGGCGGGCAGTCGATGAGGGCTGCTGGGCGGCGTTCAACTTGGACGGAGGGAGAAAAGGAGAGGGGGACGGCTGGAGGCGGTGGAGGGTTTGAGCGCCGGCGGTGAGGCGAGCGGGCTGACGTCCAGCGGTAGTGCGGGTGAGGCTATCGAGCTCGGGCGCGAGGGTGGATCTGACGAGAGCTCGTCGGAACTGGCGGAGGAGGCGGCGGTGCAGGCTTGGAGGGTTCGGCCGCGGGAGGAGAGGGGAGAACGCGACAGAGGGCGGTCGAGCGTTGACGATGGCGGGGCAGCGACAGGGGGTTGAGGTCGTCGGGGTGGCCGGAGCACGGGCAAATCTGGAAGAGAGCACGAGAGGAGAGAGAGAGAGGAGAATGTGGGGGAGGCGGCGGTTTTTCTCGTGAACAGGAGAGAGAAGAGAGAGATATATATATGTGTTTAAGATTAGGGTTTAGGGTTAGGGAATTAAACAAAAACAATTAATTAAAAATATAATTAATCATATTTTAAATTAAATAAATATGAAATAATTATCTACAAAATAAAACGTACTTGTTGTACTAATACAATAGTTGATACGAAATAGTTGAAATGTACACATATTATATAATTAAACGAGAATAATTAATAATAAAAATATATTTACTTGCATTTAAAATAAAATAATTATGGGGTAATTACATACACAGTAAAACGTACCAGTTATACTAATACTATAGATAATACGCAATAGTAGAAAAATACAATTATTTGTACAAAATAATATGTAATAATAAAACAACGTATTATAAGAAGTAATGCTTAATAGTAAAAATAACACAACATATTATTTAAAAATAATACCTAATAGTATCAATAATACAACAGATTAATTTCAAAAAAATTCACTACTCAAAATAATTTATAGATATTAAAATCATTTATATAAATATAAAATTTGAACTTTAAAAACATAGAAAATTCTAGCAGGCCGAGAAAATACAAATACTTTTTTTTAAATAAAATTTTAATATTTTAAAATACCAGAAAATTATTTTAACTAGTATCAAAATTCATGGTCCTTACAGCATCCCTTGATATATTAAATTTCAAAGTAAATGTATAAAACTAATCACATGATATCAGCTTTAATAATATGATCATACCGGGTTTTCACTCAAATACTCATGCTCGATCCGAGCATAAGGAGTAGATCCAAAGAAGTGATCATATATCTTCATTTTACGATTCACCGATGCTGTCTCACATATTTTCTACAAAATAAAGTACTTTATTAGTATGTGCGATGATTATATATAAATGAAAAATAATGTGATGATAATATCTTAAATTAAAAATAATCCACCTTCTTCTCACCCTCCCACTCGATAATGAGAGTCATCCAATTAAATGGATAAACTCTCTTATCAAGCTCATAGATCCTCTTCCAATCAGTAGATCTTTTTGTAAAATATCTTTTTTTAGATCACTCTTCCAACCCCGAATAAGCTTGGCCATTTTGGGGATAACATAATCCCAAGACTCTGGGTTGTCCTCAAGACAATAATGATCCTGCAAGTTACATGGCAAAAAAATTACACTATAAGAATAATCATTGTGAATTGTAAACAAAATAAGCAGTATAATAAATAATTACTATGAGCTTCACCCAAATCTCCTTTATGCCTTTAAATTCTTGCTCCTCAAAGTTATGAGCAATGTTAATTGAGCATAATTTATAAAATAAGTATACACAATTATTAGTGGTAACCAATTAATTAAATTATTAAAGTGATAGTATAAAATAGAATAATATATTAGTAAATACTATTAAGAATTATATTATAATTTAATAAGCAATTAAATAAATAAAATAAATTTTGAATCACATAAATAATGTAATTATTTTAATAATATCACATAAATTAGGAATTATACTATTTATTTAGTATTATATTATTAAATAAATTAAATTAATTAATTAGTATTATTTTTAGAGTGTTTTCTCAAAGATTATTACACGATACAAAATAATCTATATTTGGTAATGATTGAAAACTAACTTTTTTTAAAAAAATAAAAATTTATAAAATATTTATAGTACTAAATTAGTCAAGAGCATAATCAAAAATTAAATTAGAAAAATATATTATAGTATATAGACAATACGGGGCCGCTTCCCGCTTCGACTTTATGCATAGTTCTTAGAGCTCTGGACGGACGAATAACCTGCACACATGCGAACGGTAAGAGGGCGGGGTTTGTTTCCCCTGTGGTACCTCCGACGATCAAGTCAGTGAATTTACTCTTTTATGGCGTATTTAGAATAGTTTTTTATGCATTATCATAGGGGCTTTAGATGTTTAAGCCAAAAAAACAAACCTCCTCCTAGGACGAATAATACATGTATTTATAGAGGAAGCTAAGAGCGGATTCGTCACTTTAGATGTCACTTCAGTGGCATGGGGGACTCGCAGCCGACCGGGGCTGAGTTGGTGATCCTTCGATATGGATAGGATCGGCTGAGTCCGTTCTTCAAGTCGTCTTTAAGGAAGGCTATCGACCCGACTGGAAGGAACAACTGGTTTCGGGATGACGTACGTGTAGAGAACAGGGAATATCCCCATAACACTATTGAAACCCTCAAATCTAACTAATATTACCAATTTTCCTCTTAGATCCTTAAGTTAAGAGTGAATCATTGGATTATTTCAATAGTAACACTCAAATCTTCAATATTTCCAAATCGGTCCCTCAAATCTTCAATATTTCAAAATTACTCACTCAAGTCGTGGAAATTTATATTGCATCCCTCAAATCATCACAATATATACTATTAGGTCCCCTGGTTAACGCCAGTTAGATTTATAAAAATATTCCTTTAAATCTAACTTTTTTTACCAGTTTACCTTGACTTTAGATTATAAAATTCCAACCCGTTTAATTTGGACATAGTTTTGATCCGTTAAAACGTGAAAACCCAAATTCATTAAAAACTTCTTTTTTCTCTAACGTATAACGTAGATATGAGACTAGTTTCTAAATCATAATCATCTTATAAGTACAAAAAGTTATGAATTGTCTGGGATTTAAAATAAGAATGGGGAGCAATGACTTTAATACTATTAAGAATTAGAGGTTCGTGACAAACATAAACAATATATATGTTACTATGATTAAAAAGTGATATTTTCATCCAATTTCAATTAAGTAAGGAACATTATAAGAAGATGTACGTATCATAACAATCTAAAAGTTAAGATCATTGGAGACGGATAGGCAGCCGTCGCCAATACTTATTAACGACGGAAATACCATCTATCGCCAATAAGTATTGGCGACGTACAGATCACGTCGCCAATACTTATTGGCGATGGGAGAACATTGGTGACAGACGCGGTCCGTCGCCAATAAGTATTGGCGACGGAGAAACATTGACGACGCCAATAACCCGTCGCCAATACAAACATTGGCGACGTACAGATACCGTCGCCAATACTTATTAGTGATGGGAGAACATTGGTGACGGACGCGGTTCGTCGCCAATAAGTATTGGCGACGGAAAACATTAGCGACGCCAATAACCCGTCACCAATACAAACATTGGCGACGGGTAAT
>BQKN01067202.1:548-18553 GCA_022839385.1 Asparagus kiusianus
TACACCTCTGACAATCCACTTATCAATCCTCGTCAATAGGATGATAAATCTACAAAGTTGCTCTGATCGCAACATCCTTTTGTCACGTTAACATTACACCTCTGACAATCCACTTATTAATCCTCGTCAATAGGATAATAAGTCTACAAAGTTGCTCCGATCGCAACATCCTTTTTGTCACGTTAACATTACACCTCTGACGACCAAATCAACTTATCGACTCTCTTCAATAGAGCGATAGGTCCATAAAATACTGTTAAGTTAACATCACACCTCTAACAGTCAAACCCCCCAATGAACTTGTTAATCCTTTTTCAAGAAGAATAACAGGTTTTCATTATAAAACCCCCAACGGATTAAAGATGCCAAGTTAACATTACACTTCTGGCGCTTTCAATTTCTTTTCAGTGTTTCGAATAACACCGAAATCCATGCCTCACACGCATGGGGGACTTTATTTTGATCCCTAAACAGAGATAAGTCTGCATCTAACACATGCTGCCGGGTAGCCTATTCCCGCGATAATGGCAAAACCTACGTATTCAATATCGTGACAGGTCGTTATTAATAACGCCAAAATCCGTGTCTTACACGCACGGGGAACTTTATCCCAAATCCTAAATAGGGATAAGTCTACGCCTAACACGCATTGCCGGTTAGTCTTTTGCCGTGAAAAAAACATCAAAATCCATGCCTCACACGCATGGGGGACTTTATCTCGATCCCTAATTAGGGATAAGCCTACGCCTAACACGCGTTGCCGGTTAGTCTTTTTCCGTGAAAATGATAAAGTCTATGTATTCAAAATCATAGCATCAAGTCTAAGAGAGTTCATTCTCTTAGCACAACGTTACATGTGGAACGGACTTAGATAATTCACATGCAAGCCCGATTCAAACGGTAATCGGTAAAGGCACGTCAAATCCGTTGAAGGCTGAGGATTTGCCAAAAATCCTAAGTCAGCGCCTAACACGCGTTGCCGGGTAGTCTATTCCCGTAAGAAAGACAAAGCCTACGTATTCAATATCGTAGTACTAAAAGAGTTAACTCTTTTAGCACAACGTTACATGCAGAACGGGTCTAAACAATCTGCATGCTAGCCCGACTCAAACGGTAGTCGGTAAAGGCTTATCAAATCCGTTGATGGCTGAGGGTTTTCCAAAAATCCTATGCATGTTTACAGGCCCAGCTTAATTGGTGTGAGCCAAGACTTGAAACAGATGAGCTAAAGACAAGTCTCAAAGACTTAGTCAAAAATGCATAAAAGCCACTTCCGTATCTCAAGTCAAAACGCCGAGGTCCTGCGTGGCAAATCCCTTCAACCAAGCTGCCTTCGAAGCGGGTGCAGAGAATAATTCCTTTGTGACAAGAAATCAACAGCTCCAAGATCAGAGTTGAGATCCAAAGTATTCCAAAAATTCGTCCCAGTCAACCACGAACTTTCGAAAACTTTGAAGGGGATTCTGTAGGCTGTCTAAAAATCACAATAGATAGTTGATCCCCCAATCAAACACCGATGATGGAAGTTACAATCTGACGACTTCCAGAAGGTCACAATTTGAGGACTTTTACATAAAAGGTTACAATCTGACGACCTTCACAACAACTAATGAAAGCCCCAATTCAACCACCTTCACAATCAACATCGGGAGTTACAATCTGATGACTCTCATTTTTTCAAGGAGCTAAGACGAATGTTGCAAGGTGACGATCTTTGCGGTGCTCTAGCAAAAGAGACTACAAATTGACGGTCTCTTCATATTAGAACGCAGATATCTCTCAAATCGTAAGGAATTTGGCGAAACGGAGGAAACGAACCGAAGCCTTTGGCTCGGTTCGGATGGATCCGTCTTGTCGAGATAGCCGATTTTCATATATAATTCGTCCAATTCCGACGTACGGTTTGAAAGTTATGACCTGTTCTTCGTAGCAAGTTATGTTCTGAAGTCCGTCTGCAAGACCGGACTTCGTCAGAACATTGGACTTAGCCTGAAGCTCGCCAAGCCCGCCTAAGGTTCGCCTCTGCATTACAGAGCCAAAACGCACAGGTCGAACCAGCGTTATAACCTCAAAACGCAGAGGTTATCCTTGTGATATAACATCAAAACGCAGAGTTACGGCCCAACTCCGCGTTTCCAACATCAAAACGCAGAGTTAATCTCTAAAACAGCACGACCTGTGCATTTTCAGCCTAAAACAGGCTCAACTCTGCGTTTTCAACCTCAAAACGCAGAGTTAATCTCTAAAACAGCACGACCTGTGCGTTTCAACTCCCAGCGAGCGCCTAACTCTGCGTCTCATCTCTAAGACGCAGAGTTAAGGTCTGAAACGGAAACGGCCCTTACGTTTTCAACGCCCAACAAGCGCCCAACTCTGCGTCTCAACTCTAAGACGCAGAGTTAAGGTCCAGAACGCCAATTTAGGCGTTTGACTCGTTCAAACACGAACTGAACAGTTCCAGGAACTGTTTTTCCCCCACGATTTGAGGGATTTCCGCCCCACTTAGGAGCGGATTAAGGGGGCAGTTACCACCCGTAACCCCCTATAAAGATCAGAAACTCAATTGAGTTAAAAAAAGGGGAATTTTCTCTCATCATCAAAGGGAGATTCGGTCAAGGGGCTGGCTTTTTGAACCTAAGGATTGGCAACAAAGAAGAGCATTCGTTCTTCGACTGGAGCTTTTGAGATCGACAACCAGAGCTTCTTCATTCTTGGCTATTAACCGAATTTTCGGTTCAAATCCACTCTTTCATAGAGTTTCAAACTCGATCTGAGTTATCAACTCGTCCAGAGCTTCCAACTCGCTCTGCAAGTTCTTCTAAACTCGGTCAGAGTTTTCAAACTTGCCACGCAAGTTCTCCACAGCGTCAAATCGTGAGGAGAAGATATCGTTCTAGTGAATCAAGACCTTCGGATCGTCAACGAAGAGCAAACTCGACGCGAGCATTCGAGGGAGGCAGTCCATCGCCACCGTGAAGAACCCAGTTTTAAACAAAGAGGAGAATCAAATTCATTCTCCTCTCTTTTGTAATCGGAATCCAAATTGTAATCGATTTTGAGAGAATACAAGTCAAATTTTCTTTCATTGTCTTTTTACATCAAATTTTCCACCAAACAACCAGCCACCTCCAATTAGCTCGCGCACGTCAGTCGACGCACGCATTTCAGTCAACACGCGCATGTCAGTCAACGCGAGCACTTTAGTCAAAGCGCGCATAACAGTCAGCTCGCGTCCGTCAATCAGTCTCAGCGAAACATACAAGTTAACAAAACACCAAAAGGCAAAAAGAAAGGGAAAAGAGCATCAACTCGCACACGCGCGCGATTCACTTGTAAGTGAACCTCGGCCTCGCGGGTCACTTGGAAGTGAACCGCGGCCGCGCGGTTCACTTTGATGTGACCCCCGGAGGCGCGGTTCACTTCCAAGTGAACCGCGGCCACACGGTTCACTTCAATGTGAACCGTGGTCGTGCGGTTCACTTCAATGTGAACCGTGGTCGCGCGGTTCACTTCAATGTGAACCGCGGCTGCGCAGTTCACCATGAGTTGTATCGCGCAGATTTGACCCGAAAACGCGTTTTGACGGTTTTCGACGGGTTTTCTCAGGATTTATCTGTTCCAGGGGTTCCCAACTGACTTGATATTATCCACAAACATGGTTAGGCCATTATTGACTGAAGATAAGACCAAATCTCTCATTCTCATCCAAATATCCGTATCCGAAGCCTATAAATACAGGCCTAAGGGCTCATTTCACGGGGCGAAGATCAAGAGGGAGAAACGCTACCGAATTGGAGAGTGGAGCCACGAATTTACAGCGAGGGTTAGAGATCTCAGCGAGTTCCTGTGCATAAAGAATGGAGTTCGAGAGATCTAAGACCCGTCCCCTATTCCTACGGATTTAAGCTTAGTCTTTATTTTCGAGAAGAGCCGTGATCTCGCTTGGTAGGGATCATCGCTGTAGCGATTACTTCCTTCGTGAAGTAAGAGCTTTGATCAACTTAATCTGTCGATCGAATCTGATCCGTGATGGTCCACGGCTATTAACGTCCCCGGCACAGGCGAAATTCCCATGCAAGCAGCGGGTGATAAACGTCCGTTGCGCTGTTTGACAAGAGTTGTACTTTTTGTATTTTCATTGTATAAGAAGATCTTATAAAAAGATCGACTTTTCTTGTTTATTTGAGTTTATTGTAACGACCAAAGTTGTAATAGATTCGATGACAATGAAAACAATGACTTTTGACCCAAACACTAATATGATTTGCTTGGAAGAACTTTAGGACTTCTTCCAAACTAAGGTTCATTCTTAAACAAAGACTAAGAACTAAATGAATCTAAAAACTTAAGCTACATAAATTTCACAAAGCTACCATGAATTATTAGATATTTTGCATTAGAAAAAGCATAAAATACCTTTATTAGAGAAAATACGCATTTTCCCACTAATGTTTGGTTGCTAAAAAACACTAGAAAAGGGTAGAAATTTGATTTTTAAGAAACCATTTCTTAAAATGATTTCCATTTTAGTTGAGATGAAGGGGAAAAAATGTGCGACTCACATATAGATACATGAATAGTTCATTGGGCCACAAAAAGATGTAAATCCAATTCCTAGAAAGCAACAAGGAAAAGCGACCCCGTATTGCTTTTCGTGCCATTTTCTTTTGTGTCCTGATTCTTTATAATCTTGATTGTAGATGTTGATGTTAATAATCACACGTATAATGTAATGGGGGTGAGGTTGATTAGGGGCTGCTAACTTCTCCGAATATCTGGTTTTAAGTCGAGTATCTTCTTGCTGCACAAATAACAACACGTCAGAGGACGGAGACTAGTTTTTCTGTTGTTCCTCCGACGATCAAGTAAGAGTGATGGACTTGAGTGGAAAAGTGATGAACCGTGCGAGTTCTCAAGTGTAGTGGACCGGAAAAGAATTCTGAGAGATTGCTTACCCTGATATTTGGAATAGTTTTCCTTTCTATAGCCAAGCTAGAAGGGTAGTCTAGTCTTTTTGGCCGAGCCTGAGCTAGGGCTGAATTAGCATCTACTTTACAGGTGTCGGTCGTGGATTGGCTGCGTGATGGGCGTTGTCATTTCACCATTAATGAGATGAGATGGGCGACGCACGAAGCCGATGTGGTCCGGTGTGTCATAAATAGTACAGAGGATGGAGAAATGATGGCGTCTGCCAAACATTTAATGTGATGTCGACACTCTATCAGCGGGGGAGGTTCGAGGTTAAAGTCATCCTTTGGCTTGTAATGAGGGTTGTTGAGAAGAAATGCATTTCGAGTCAACCATGCAAGGTTTCGAATAACTTTTTGAGTGGGCTCGTAGCGAGTCATCTTCGACAAGAGGACCGACAAGTACCGCCCTTCGAGTCGATCTAAGGAGATGTCGGCTGGGCAAGTCGGCTAAGTCGAGATTCTTGGTGGTCCTGACCGTCAATTCAATTTGCACGATGCATGTAGGGGGACACCTGACTGTTGCTGGCAAAGAACAATACATTGGCGACTAAAAACATCATAACAGTTAGCCCCTTTCTCTTAGAATCGGCTTGGGCTGGGTCGGAGTGAAATGAGGGCAATTGTGGACAGATGCGGGTGTGCATTAAATGAGGAAACTGAAAAGTATTTTCAGATTTCACGTGGCTGACGTCACCTTCCTTTTGACTACCACAGCTTCACTTTTCATGCCGGATTGCGGGTTATTCGAGGTTAGTGGGCTGCACCTCGATCCTTTGAGATATCGCTTTGGTTTCTAAGAATTAATCTTGGTCGTTGGCCAAATCTTGATCCGGCCATTCAGATTTCGGCAGCTACGGATTTAGCTGCCTATATATAAAGCCAGGGCTAGGGAAATGTCAGTTATTATTTTTTGAAATTCCCTTCTGAGAACTCGAGATCCGTCCCACCCATCTTTTTCCGGCGATTACTTCTCCCTTCTATGATGACATTAGATCTTATAGATCGACAAGCTCTTCTACCAGAGTTCCACTCCAAGGTGATCCAAGCACAGATGAGGACACTCCACGAGAGGTTTGATATCCCTCGAGAGTATGAGTTGATGGCCCCGATGAGGTCGGAGGTAGTCTATGATCATGGACCGGATCAGGCTCCACTTTACTTGAGCCACTTAGAGTTTGGCCTGCGACTACCCTTGCACCCTTTTCTTCAATAAGTTTTCATGGCTCTAGGGGTATCGCCGGCTCATATGAAGACGAACGCCATTGCAACCTTGGTAGGATTTGTAGTGATTTGCCATTGGTTGGCAATAAAGCCATCTCTGCAAGTCTTGGGCCGTCTGGTAAGTGTTAAAGTGAACCTGACTGAGCCCTATTTCCATTTCTAGATAGTGGGACGTACAAGCTCATCACCGGCCTTCATGACTCGAACAAGGATTAGTAGGAGAAGTTCATCTGGGTCGTAGGGGACGAATTGGATCTGGGCTGCTCGAACTAGCCCGAGATAAGGAGGGAAGCGCTAATGTCCAGTGATCTACTTGACACCGAGAGGGATGCACTGGATCAAATCAAGGCATACATTAGCTCTTACTGAGTCGAGTACTTGCTTGGCAACTTGGTCTTGCGGGTTGCCAATATATCTGTCGTGATTCCCTCCGCTAAGGACCAGAAGAGGGATTCAACCCTAATATTAGGAACGACAGAAGCAACGATAGCGCCATCCGCTCCTCTGACCGACCCCCCTAGGAAGGGCCATCAGCAAGGCCTGAAAAGCGTCTCCGCCACGACTTACCCCTAATGGAGATCGAGATGACCGAGGCAGAGCCTTTTTTCGCCCTCATCCATAGGCGAAGGAGGAGGCCGCAGAGGGATGAGGAGCAAGTACCTTGGGCGGCGGTCAAGGTGGTCGAGACCGACGTCGTCCATATGGATGAATCGGCCCCGGAAGAGTATGTCGAGGCTCCCCGAAAAGAGGTTGGAACTGAGGCAAGAGCCTTCGCTGACGAAGGAGGGTCATTTGTCTGTCGTAACGAGTCGTCCTACTGGGGGAAAGAGCTGGTTGTGGAGGAAACGATGCCTCCCGCAGGGTTAGAGTATCCCTATCCTCATCACGTTGCTGAGATTGGGGAGGAAGAATTGAACATTAACGGTTTATAAAATAGAATTAACAGCTATAAGATAAAATATAAAAGATTCCTGGTAATATTCACAACTTATAACAAAGGGTTAATTACTAAATGATCAAAGTTATTAGCTTTTGACCAACTTTCACATGTTTGAACAAAGATTAACTTTATACTAAAAGGACTAACCGTGATCAACACTTACTGACATAATTTCTTCTTACAAAAATGCACGAGCTATTTATTCTCCTCAGCTATGAGTTTAGATTCCACATTGGTTGGTATTCTATAGTTATGTACAAAAGCTCCTGTGCTATCCAACATACGTAGACTAAATCTAACTACCCGAGGAATCCCCTCATTCACGTTCTTTAAAGCAGCACAATCAATATCTGACAAATATGTACTTTTTAACACATCCCAAGTGGCAAGACTTTCATCATAACAAACTTTATTTCGTCTACGTCGTCAGTCATAACAAGTGGTTCATCTTTGTGCTCTCCTTCCTTAGATTTGGATTTCTTTTGTTCGGTGAATGGCATTCTAACCAATTGTGATCTCTTGATAGCTCTTGTGCATGGAGCTCTACTCCTATGAATAACATACTTTTTTGTGACCGTCTTCTTTGTTCTCTCCATGAATTTTTAGAATGGGATGTCTTCGTCCCCAGCTACCTCCTGCTGTATATGCATATCCTCATTGTCAAGTTGTGTACCCTCCTCCACATCAACTCTTTTCTCATTCAACTGCTTGTCCTCTTCATTCTTATTTACTTCATCTCTTCTTCTTTGTTTCCACTGAAATGCTCCTGAAGGTCACTATATTCACAATCCTACACGAACTCATTAGTAAAGAAATCACTATCATCATTATGTCGGTCGGCTTCATCCGTGCTTAGCTTTCCTTTCTTTTGCTTTGCAATAAACTTCTTCATATATTTTTTAAACTTCAAAATCTATTATGTCACCAAATCCCTCGTATCCTTTAACTTTTTCATTAAGCCTACAAATCTCACTCATAAATGTTTGACAATACAATTTCTTTGAATGCCTTAGTGCATGACATATTCTCTACTTTATTTTAGTAGCATTTCTCAAGAATTTGAGTTGCTTCTCAATGCGTAACTCATTAATCTCATATTCCTTTTGAAAAACATCATCAATAGCGTTTAATATAATCCGTAAACATTAAAAAAATACAAAATTTGACAGTTGCATTGTAAACGTTAACAAGTAAAATGCTACAATTCACACACATTATTTAAATCACAACATATACTGGCTATAGTTCATATATACACAATAAATATTAACATGCAAGTGATTAATATCAACATCTTTTCATCAAAGTTAATAGTTCATGTGATATACTTAATAGTTAAAACTATACATTTAATATACACTGGTTAAGAGCTTACCAAACCTATTGATGATTTCTTATTTTCTTCCTTATTTTTTTCCTTTCATTTCTTCTGCAGGCTTCTTCCTCCTACATGCTTTCTTCTCCTTGATAACTTTTTTTGGAGAAGGTTGTACATGATGCTTCTTTACTGTAGGTGGCAGAATCCCTTTTCTTCTAATCCTTAATGAATCATCTTCCCTCATATTTGGCCTTTTGAGTGGATATCTTTTAACCAATGGGCCAAATTCAGCTATAGATTTCTGAACTACAGCAATGCTTGCTTTTCCAGCTTTTGTAGAAATTGTTTCCTTTCGGAGAGATCCAAATTTCTCTCCAATCATCACCTAATTAGTCAGTGGCAGCTTGAATCTATTGCTCAGGGCATATTTTTTAATCCCTGACATTTCATAGTACTAGAGCTTACAAATAAATTGTTCAAATTAATTATTTAGCATGCACTAATTATTATCTGTTTAACATGAAACATGCAAGCACTTGCATGTGATGTGTTAGTTTAACGTCAATTACTCAAATGTAGTATTTATCAAATATAGTTAACACTATCCTGACAAAGATTAACATGTACTGAGTTACATTGATATGAACCAGTTAAGCTTAATTACCATTAACTTTAGTTGACAAAATACGCAGAAACGTTCACATGCATTGGTTAACTATAACAATAAAAAAGTTAATATAACTTACAAGAATCGGAGGCATGCATCTAGACACATATGAAACTCCTAGTTTGTTCAGACATTCTCTACTTAGTGCATTTATTTGTCTGATCATAAATGAATTTCCCCCATGCCACATTCTTCACTCTTTCAATACAATCAACATACTTGAACAAGAGCTTACGGATGCCTTGTACACTGCTGGGGCACTAAATCATTGGACATTGATAAAGAATATGTAGCAACACAAAGTCCTCAATATTCTTCTTCTTCTTTGATTCAGCAAGAGATTCTAGTAATCCTTCCACATATATTCGCATATTCTTTTGTGCCTCTTTTTTATTTATAGTAAATTGATCAGTAAAATACTCCATACAAATCCTAGTGTGAAAATCTTTGTTGTTGTAAATTATTTAGCCGCTAATTAGGAAACCGATGTGATCATGAACCCAGTCCAAATCAAAATTAACTATCTTTTCTCTCCCACTCTCGGCATTCGACAAAGCAAATGACACTTCACCTCCTAGATAGTGACTCAAAACAAGTTCAAACGTGGGTCGATCTACTTTTAGGGGGCCAAATATTATGTAATGCTCAAATGTGCACCCCTCATATGCATCCCAGTGACACCGCTTCATTCTCGGTTCAAGTACTTTCATAAAAATATAGTGTGCACTAAAACTAGTGGTCGGCCTAATTTTTATAGTCTGACAAACTTTTTCCTTCAATGAAAATTTAACACTTAACATTAATCTATCTAAACTTAACATCTAACAGTCAATAGTAACAACCAACAATGAAATATAACAGCTATGCTATACCCCTTAACAACCATTCACTAGACTTATTATCGATCAATAAAGCTTAACATATAATGTGTAAAGTCATGTATCATATATCAATATGATCAACCAAACTCTAGACTTAACAGTTAATAAGAAACGTTCGCAGGTTATAGCGAAACGTAACAACCAATCATTCATCTATAACATTAATATGTTAAATCTCACAGATCCAAGCATATAGTCGCAATGCACCAATAAAAATACACATTTATCCTTTCATACAACATTTTCCATAGTTTTCCCAAGTAATCTTCAGACAATTCATCCAATATAGATTCACATTTTTCCACAACATATTCCACAATTTTGCCATAAATTTGGAAATTTAACGTAAAATTATTTCTTTCTAGATTCTCTAATTCCTGTTTTGAACTTGGATTTTTTTTTCTTTTTCTTGGTAACCCCTTTTGCATGGCTAATAGGGTCTGAGTGGCTTTATCAGTGTTGTCATTCCCTGATGATGAAGCATGTGCGGACGAAGACATGGAGGGGGATGAGAGAGCATAGGGTCCATGGTTGGTCTTCGACGGCAAGGATGTATCTTTAAAACTCTTCGGCGGTAAATGGGAATGTTTAACATTCTTTGAAGGAAAGTGGGGATCTTTACCGCCGGTCGACGACGGGGGGGGGGGGGGGGGGGGGTCTTTAACGGTCGTCGAAGGCGAAACTTGTCACCCGTTGTTCATCACTGACAGTTCCTGCTCTTGCAACGACTGCGAAGAATGGTGAACAACTTCAAATTTATCCATAGTATGGTCATTTGTTCCAGATGTAGGTGAATCTGGGTTAGCCATGGAGATTTGTGCTATTTTTTGACTAAATTGAGAAACTAGAGTGGGGATTTAGGACTTTGCCTAATCCTGTTAACTTTAGAGAGAGAGAGAGATAGATTGCAGGAGGGAGAGAAGAGAGAAAGAGAAGTTGATTTGAGTTGAGAGTGAGCGGGCACGGTTACCGAAATCATGGGTAAGCGGTAACCAGGTAGGGGTAGTCCAGGTTTTTCATGTTATTTCTCTCACTCTGCTTAGTTGACAGGGCTGAAACAAAATTTTTTGATGTATTTTGGGTTTATACACAAGTGTAAAAGTTTAGGGCGCTGGGGCACATAACTTTATGAGATTTGGGGCCTTGACACAATTTTTCCAAACTTTTAGCAAAGGAAAAAAAGGGATCTCATATTACTTTTTTTATGCCATTTCCATCTCTCTATTTCCTTTTCTTGGTGTTTAGAAAATGAACCAAACAACCTCTAACACTATCACAACTATAGCCAACATTGGTATAGTTGATCCATGATACATAATGACTTTAAAATGAGGTTTAGCGCCAGTTTTAACCAAAAAAGCTATAGCTATAAGGTATTGACATCAACTCCTATTTTAAACCATTGATTTTTCTTATGCTCTCCAATGTGCACATGACTACATGAGTATCCACCATTTAGTACTTTTTTTTATGACTTGAGAGTTTATGTTATTTCCTCATTTCCTCTAATAAAACTACTTTATGATAATTTTGTACACAACTTATACTTTTTTTTTACGGAAAAAGTAGTGCAAGGTGCCGTACTCATTTAGCCCAACTTAAACTATTATATTTAAAAAATCCCAAAATTTTACCTAAATCCGTCCCTCTCCATTTCTCAATGTTGAAGGTTTACTAAAATATTGATTGATACACGAACACCCAAGAGTGAAGTTAGAAGAATCCCACATTAAAGGACCTTTGCGTCATCTTATCCCAACCGCCAAAATCCTGACCCCCAACTTTGTCCGCAATTGCGCACAACTTATCCTTTCCTTTGATGAAAGCGAATAATACATACAATTATGAAGTCACAAGATCAAATCTCGTGATCCTCGTGCAATCATCATTTTACCGACAACAGACGGTGCCAATACAAAACTGCTCTAAAAAAAAAAAAAAAAGAAAAAAAAAAGAAAAAAAAAAGAGGCACAAAACTGTTCTCAAATGTAACCAAATCTTCTCTATTCATTAATTTCTCTTTTGTATGTACAACTCTAGACATCATCAATTAGGCATATAAAGTAGAACAGTGGATGCATCTGCAAATAATCCTATGATTAGATTAATAAGCCTCTCCGTATTGTGTAAACCTTCAAAAAGTAACTACAAAATTGTCAATAATTTGTAGTCCTCCTAAGGAATCAGGACGAATCAAACAGAGCAGATGGTGATTGAGGCCGGAATATTCCCTGGCCAGTGCCAAGGATGCGCCGGGGATCGAACTCGGCTTTTCGTCGCAAGAACCTCGGCCACCGGTCGCCGTAGTGTCGCCGCCAGTCATCGAGAGTCGAGTAATTGGGGAGGTATTGTTTGATGTCAATCGCGGCGTCGTTGCAGAAGTCAAGGATTCGCTGGTTTTGGTGTGACAAATACTCTAATTGCTGGCTGGGCTCAACAGAGTCAGGGACTGCAGTTCTAAGGAAGGCCACCAAGTAGAATACTTCCTCATTTGGTGTAACCACTGAGCTCCTCTCATCCCACCTAAAAAACATATACATAATATATATTAATTAGAGGCTTTATTGATTAATTATTTTAATTAACTTTATTAATGACAAGTTAGTCATATTCTAGATGGGGGGTAAATTTAACTGACAAATATATGGAGGGTAAATTTGAAAATACAGTGGATTAAGGGATATGTAGGTAAACAAAAGACATAATATTATTGTGTGATCGATGTTTCTTTTTATGTGTTAATATGTGCACCTTTGTTGGCACTTTGTCTAATCAAATGTTTTGTTTTGCGTGGAGTGAGATATACTAAGCAATTAAAAGAGCCAATTAGATTTGGAGAATCCATATACATCACTTTCCGTGATTCGTTCCATATATCTAATATCCTTTCTAGGTTTTGTTGAAAGCAATAGCTTTTGCCATTATTAAAAATTAACCTCTCATATTATAAAAGGCATTAATTAGGGTTAAGAATTAGGATAAATAATTACATAAAGCTCCCCTAGGTACCAACTATTAAAGCTCAAACGCCAAGCTAAAGGAGTTTCCTGTCAAATCTAACATAGTGCGTAGCAAATCAAACGTGAATATTTCAAAGTTTAAAGTGCTTTTCTACATATATAAGAAATCTTTTTTATGGAAAATATTATATAGATAAATTTCTTTTAAAATCTTGACTAATGTGACTCAAAAAAGATGCGTCGTTTGATCGGCTCCGTTGCAAAATTTAGTACTCTATATATCAAGTGGCATTTAATTAAATCTAATAGGGTCCTCCTAAATTAAATACTATAGTTATATAGATCTTACTAGCACCATCAATGCTTTCCCATTACTATAAGTTTGTAATCATTGCAACATCCACAATCATACATGTAAATTATGAATATCTTATCACCATAACATGGGTTGTTTCGCTATAATTATAATATGCAGGCATGCATGTGTCTTGTGTCTTATATCACCCTAAACTAATATATATGAAGATTAAACATTTACTCTTAAGAGATTGCTTATTTCATGCATGCATGCATGCAATACTCAAGCAAGTTACATAGGTCAAATAAATTACTTGTGCTTGTTGACAGGGTAGATGAGGATGGGTCCACTGGTCTTGTTTCCCAAGATTCCCCGGAAAACCCCACGGTCGAAGTCGAGGATGCGGGACCCGGGAACGAAGAGATTGAGCCAGGGGTGGGGCACCTCCCACAGCCCCTTTGCCCGGAGCTTCACCTCGGCCCGGTGAACTCGGTCGAGGAAGTCGACATACGGGAGGTCAGTGGTGAAGTCTGTAGCTGGCAGGAAGTCCAGTTCCTTGAGAAGTGCATCTACTTCCTGCAAAAATTGATTAGTTTTAATTAGTAGGGAATTAGGTCGGAATTAGACAAAAGTTGATGGAATAAGATCTATTGGAGGAGATTCGTATCCCATGTTCCATGTTATAGGATAACAAAAACTATGACTATAATGATTGATTGATCCTTTCCACGGTTGGCAACTTTAGGTAATGGCAGTTAGTATATTTAGTTAAAGAGTAATTAATCAAGGATAAGCTTAACGCTAGCCGCAATAAAGTAGAAGCACCCTTCAATCAATAAGTTAATCTAAATTAACTCTCTTGTTTTCAATTCAATAGGGAGATTCTGTAAATAACCCTCCTATGGAAATCTTTAGCGGACGTGTACAATAAGGTTAAATTATTAGTTATATAAAAAAAGAATGAGGCACAAGTTCCGTAAAAGATTTAAAGCTAGGGATATAGAAACATACAGTTTTTAATAGGTTTGTAAATCAAAACCATATTTACTTTTACCCAGATTGATACTTACCACATTTACTCAGATTGATACTTTTAAAGTTTTTAATATGTTTTTACATCAAAAACACATATAAATTTACCCAGATTGATACTTACCACATTTAAAGTTTTTTTTTGATGTAAACCACATTTACTTGCTAATATGTTTTCAATGTCACACCTAATTCAGTTTTCAGCTAGATTAATACGCGACATGGCCATTTTACCCTCATCATTTTCTTATTTTTTCATCTCATTTCTCACAAACCCTAACTGCAACCCTAACCCTAGCCTCCTCATCCTCCTCCTATCCCCGTCTTCCCTCTCCCTCCTGTTCGATTCGCCTCCCCCCTCGCTCTCATCCTCCCTCTTCCTCCCCGACCTCCCACTCTCTCATTCCTTCTCAAATGGGAACTAGGATTAGGGTTAGGGTTTGGGGGAGGTGGCGGTCATGGGTTAGGGTTAGGGTTTCGGGGGAGGTGGCGGTCATGGGTTAGGGTTTTGAGGGAGGTGGCGCTCATGGGTTAGAGTTAGGGTTAGGGTTTGTAGAAGATGAGGATGGAGGAGGCTAGGGTTAACGTTAGGGGTTGGAAAGAAGAAGATAAGTGTAAAATAAGAATATCTTATCTTTCATGGGTGAAAAGTAAAACCGATGTGAGATTGCAAATAAATTAGCAAGTAGAGGTGATTTGCATCAAAAAAATTTAAAAATGGTAAGTATCAATTTGAGTAAAAGTAAAGATAGTTTTGTTGTAAAAATCCTTTTCAATAACATATAAAAAATAATATGGATATGCTAACTAATAAAGAAATAATTTTTTTTAATACACATAAGCTCTATCTAGTAGACATGATCAGTTAACTAACCTGGTCTAGTGAGTCTGCATTGGACTCATCGTAGTTCTTGGTCATCTCTAAACAGTAAAGAACTCCGCCTTTAGTTCCGATAGAGCTAATCTTGACAGGGTTTCTTGGGGAGAAAAAGGAGGACCTCCAGTTGTTGATCAGGCCCTCGTCGACGACGACGAAGCCCTCGACATAGTCGAAACTCTTTGACGGATGAACGTCGTGCAGGGAGATTAGGTATTTCTGGTCGTTTGTGAATGCAGTGAAGTTGGAATACAAAACTCTAATCCATCTCACCTGTAAATAATAATCGAACACAAAAAGAAATGATCAATAATGGATCGAAATACACAAATTATCTTAGTAGGTGTCGTAACTTTCAGCCAACTATGCTTATTTTGACCTATTCAAGCTGTCTCGGATGGACCATGACCTTTTTCTATCAAGGTTATTGGTTAGGTATCAGCATCAAACAGTGAGACTAAAGTGCTGCACACTGGACAATCAATCCTTCTTGTTTTTGTTTTATTGCCAGAAACGGTGGTCCCAGAATAAACCGAACACTACTAGTACTGCTTGCTTTCTTACTAATTGTTAGGCAGCCTAGAGCTGTATTATTGCTGCTAGAATGACAAAACGAATCCCTTATCTTAATACTGGTCTGATTATGGAAGAACGAAATTGGGAGCTCACTCTTTTGGGAGCAGGCTCCAACGCAATTCTAGCCCGCGTTATGATCCCAAACTGCCCTAATCCTCCAAGAACTCCGTGAAACAGCTCTGAGTTCTCCTTCTCCGAGCAGGTCACGAGATCACCTCTCCCTGCGACAGATATATCCCAGAAAAATTAGGACTCAGTTCCGCGATTCCATTATTATAATAATAATAATAGATGGTTACGATCGAAGGTTTAATATATCTGTGTGTGCCGACCTGTGACGACGTCAAGCTCATGGACATTACTGATCTGAGGCCCGTGCCTGAAAGCCTGTCCACTGATCCCGGCATTCGACAGCGTACCCCCGACCGACAGGTACAGGTAGTCCGTCCACGACCGCGGCGCCAGGCCCCCGTTCGCCAGCGTCCAATTCAGCACGTCTATCCACAGCTCCCCTCCCCAGACATCCACGTAATGCCCACCCAATTCCGCCGAGTACTCCGGCTTCGCCTTCGCCCGCTGCCCCCCGCCTCCGTGGCTCATTTCGACGACCACCCCGTCGGTCGCCTGCGCCTGCCCGTTGATCGAGTGACCGTGCCCGCGTGCGGAGACCGGGAATGAGGCGGAGGAGCGGTAAGCGGCGCGGACTAGGGCGGCGACGTCCGCGCCGGAGGAGGGGCGGAGGACGGCCATCGGCGAGGAATGGGTCATGCGGCCGAAGTCGACGGAGGCCGAGTGGATGTCAGAGGGGTCAAGGCTGAGCCGGCCGTCGACGTTGAGGCGGAGGAGGTCGGTCGGCTCGACGGTTAATCCGACGGTGGAGATTAGAGGGCAGATGACAAAGAGGAGGAAGGCAGCGTTGTGAGCCATTAGGAGAGATCGAACTTGGTGATTCTTGAATCTTGTTTGAGAGTGAGAGGGGAGGGGGAGGGGGTTATTATAGGAGGGGGGTGAGTGGCTAACGTGCACGGGTGCCGAGGAAAGAGGAAACCGAGGAGGATTTTGTGCAATGAGTGGGGAGTGAGGGGGAGGTTTGCTAACGTAGGCCGAGATTGCGCTTTTTCATAAAGGCTTCTTGCTGCTCAACATGCAAAGATTCGGATGCAGGCTGATGCTGTGCAAGCTCGAAAAGGGATGATGAGATTTCGTTCGCCCCTCTCGCCCTCTCTCCCCTTTTTTGATGACTTGTTTGAAATTGATAGGAAACTGCTATCTATTGTTTAGCTGACGTGGAGAAATAAACATGAGGGTACTCTTAATTAGTTGCCTAGAAAGCAATAATATAATAGGGGTAATCAAATCTGGTGTGTTGAAGCACGCACTGGAACCTCCGGCTATAATCTGGATATATTAATAATACGGACTCCATAATAACTCATATCGACAAGAATAACCCCAAAATAAAGTTCAAATTTTAATACAGTTAATCGGGATAGACCGGGCCCCTACTCTAGTTTAACTGCGGATAGACAACGTGTAGTTCTATTTGTTGCGAATATAAAACTCCAAACTAGACCTTTTGACTACAAAATTCACTTTGGGTGCCTATTCGCACTTGGTCAAATACTATAAGCCGTCTATCCGCAAAATTGAACTACATGGAGACTAGTTGAAATTGGGTGATAGTACAAGAGGCCTACCCGCAACCCCTTTTAATATTGTTCTCAGGTAGAGTGAATAGCAAAAAGTGCGAGGCCTCTGAGATACATAATGACCTAAAAATCTTCTCTTTTCATTCTAAAAATAGTAAGACAAGAGTAACAGTAACACGTGGCAGGAGGAGGTGAGGAGGAGAGTGGGGATGAGGGTGATACTGGAGATCTGTTAGTGGGGCCCATGGGGCTGAAGGCCACCCAATAGTACCAACTAGAAGGCTGAAGGAGAAGCAGATTCTTGGGGAGAGGGGAATTTGATAAGGGTGTGGGTGGAGCTAACTTAAACAAGACCAGACCTCAATCCTAATTCTAATTCTAATCCTAATCCTAACCCTAACCCAACATCTTCTCTAGCTCCATTTAATTCTTAAAGTCCCTTAATCCTCCAACTGTTCACATTAATTACTATTTTTTTTTACAAACTTATTGAAAGCAATGTATATACTAAAATACTTCTTCTAGGCACATAGTCACCTGGTATATATGATGTAGTCCTATAGGACTAAAAGTATTATATATGTCCTCTAGTTGTACTTTTGTGACACAACATTTA